>VZTJ01003504.1:1231248-1316665 GCA_013397795.1 Orthonyx spaldingii
CGCCGCTCCCCGCGGACCCTCCGCCCGCCCCGCGCTGGGAGCGATGCCACCGGCACCGGCACCGGCACCGGCATCGGCATCGGCACCGGCACCTCCCCGGCCCGGCTGCTCGCGGCCACAGCGCTCCCGCATCGCCGCCGCCGCTGCTGAGCCGCACAGCTGGGAGGGCTGGAGAGGGGCTTCGGCAAGGGCATGGAGTGCCAGGGCAAGGGGGATGGCTTGGAAGTGACAGAGGGAAGGGTTAAATGGGATATTTGGGAGACATTCTTCCGTGTGAGGGGGGCGAGGCCCTGGCACAGGGTGCCCAGAGAAGCTGTGGCTGCCCCTGGATCCGTGGAAGTGTCCAAGGCCAGGTTGGACGGGGCTTGGAGCAACCTGGGATAGTTGAAGACCCTGCCCATGGCAGAGGGTGGAATTGGATGGTCTTTAAGGTCCCTTCCAACCCAAACCATTCTCGAATTCTATGATTTTGTGAAAATCTCGCTGTCCCTCCCACCTCTCCCCCCATCCAGCTCATTGCCACTCCTTCCTCAGGTTGTTCCTTCCTTTCAGGCAGCTGCCAGGGTGCAACAGCACAAAAATGAGTTTCCTGAGAGCTTTTACTAATTATTACCCTCTCCTAAGTGAATAGGCATCTCAGGCATCCAGGGCACACAGGGATGGCTTGCAATGACAAACTTGGAGGAGGCAAACTGGTGGCCTAGAGCAAAGATTTTAGATTTGGTCGTTACCTGCCAGCATTTAAATGGGAGCCAGAAGGATAAATGACCCTGAGGTGTGATCTCAGATCCCTGTACCCCTCCATCACACGGATGCCTGGGTGCCACCTGAAGGAGTCTGTGCTTGAAGACAAAACCAGGTGAGCTCCACTGCCGTGGTTTTGCTCACGCTGTGCCTTCAACTGCAGTGGAGCCAACTGGCTCTTCCAGCTGGAACGATGGGGGTGAATTTGAAGGCAATCCCTGTCGCTACAGACACAATAGACACATTTGACCCCAGCCACAGAGCCCCTGAACTGCTGCCCACAGTCGGGCATGACTAACAAAGACAAGGAGAGACAGCCTACAGGAGCTGTGAGCCGGTGACTCACAACAACAATTTCCTAGTGACTGCTAATCTACCTGATTTTATTTGTAGATGTACATATAAAAGAAGATGTCAAAACCCTAACAAAGCACGCTTAATGCTCAGGCTTATATTATTTCCACAAGCTAATTAAGAGCAATTCATCACATGCCTATTGAGGCAAAACAGCCTTCTGAGATACCTAGGTCATCAAATGTTAAAACCACAACAAGGGCAGAATGGCAATGAATACGAAATCCAGCGAACAAACAGCTCCAGCCCCATTCCCAGGGGCCATTCCCGGCTCCAGCTTCCAGCCTTAACAAGCTGCAGCCCCGCCGTGGTGTGAGTACAGTGACTGTTTCCAGCTACAGGAACAGAGAGAAAGCAAAAAGTGCTCACCAGCAAACAGGCAACTTCTTGCAACACATCAAATGTGGGACCCCAGCTCTGTAAAACTGGGAGGGATGAAGCTTCTAGGCATGCTGGAAAAAATAATCAAGCAAAAGTGCAGCCCTCTCAGGCGTTTGTTGGGAAAACTGTAACAGTAGAAAAAAGTTTCCATTCCTTCTTTTTTTTTCTCTTTTTTTTTTTTTTTTTTTTTCTTTTTTTTTTTTTTTTTTTTTTATTAAAGAGGAAAGGGTAGGTTTTGGACTGGCTCAGGCTGTTTTTGGTACGTGTGCTCCTTTCTTTTCCTTATTTTGGAAAATTTTTCTGGTCAAAAAGTGCGAAGAACCAAAGCAGCATCGATACACGAAGTGACACACGAGCAGCCAAAACGTATACAAAAGAAGTACATTTTTCGTGTTTTTTTAAGAACTGAAAATCCTGAAAAGGAAAAACATCTTTTTCTCTTTAAGGCCCCATTCCTGTTACTTCCATCTCCTTGCAGCCACTTGCTGCACAACTGCATTTGTGTGCCATAAATAGAGACTTTTTTGCTGTCAAGTACCAGAAGATTTTGCTGAGGGGCTGTCCTTGGGCTAGGAAGGGGATCTAGAGCTGTCAGAGCTCTAAGCAATGTGGTTTCTTCTCACAGTTTGCTGAGGATCCAGCTGAATTGGAGGGCAGGACATGTTTGAGGTGCATCCAGATGTTCCCTGACCTCGCATGTGCCACCGAGCAGCGAGGTGAATGTTTTCCAGGGCTTAGAGCTGGACAGCAAAGATCAGGAGGCACAAGTTGAGACATCTGCTTTGCTGCAGACTGTCTGACTCCAGGTAAGCCCTGAGCATTAGAAAACAGGGGTCCAGCAGCTCTGTAGCCATCATTTGGTCCTATTTTGCCTCACTTTTTAGATTCGCAAAGTTCTGCTAACTCTCTGCTGAGCAGCACACTGAGATTTTCTCGAGTCCTCGCTGATCAAGGGGAAGGTTCTGCAAACGACTGTCTGCAAATGGGCACACTCAGCTCCCATTTAGTCTGGATCCTTCCCTGTGTAAATGCAAATCTCCGTTCTCATTTTTGGGAGAAAAGGATTCCACCTGCTTTTTCCTTCCAAAGAATTGAGCTAAAGACGGCACTTCACGGTTTGGAAACCATCGATAATATTTGCAAAGGGGAATGTATTTAATCCTGCTTTACAACCAAGGTAACAGGTTTCTATTATCCCCCCTTTCACTACACAAAAATAAAAGGCATGAACAGGGTTCTGAGAGTTTCACTTGCTGAAAAAATATTCTAGGAACGCTTACAGAAGTTTGTCTAACTTGCTGATTTGGGGATACTTTAAATCTGAACAAACTGTGGATTCTCAAGCCAATTGCACAGCCCATAACCCAGATTGCTATTTCTAAATGAGACCTATTTTTAATATCTTTTTCTTATGCTTCGTGGATCCAGCCTTTCCTTGGGGACGCCGGCTCCTGCCTGACCGTCGATTTCAATAGCATCGGGGCCAGGAAACCCGCAAAAACTGCCGTTCCCAGCAAAAACGCCGGATGAAAATGGAAATCGTCTTAGAAGTGAAAATGCCTTGCACTGACAAGACCCATCTGGGCAGGGTGAGATGGGGGGACCTGGCGGGTTGTCAGGAAGCACCGGCTCCATTCTCACCTCGGCTGCTGAGTGTGCAGCTTGGGGGCAAATCCCTTCTTTTTTCCCCAGTCTGGAGGGTTTTTTTTATCCTCTCTCACATACAGGAATGCAAGGGAAATAATGAGTTGCTGCCATAATGGATAAAAAGAGATACCGAGGGCTGTGGGAATTATATCTGTACCGGTCCCAAGCGTGGGGGTTTCCGCACAGAAAGCAGAAACATTCTCAGGAGGAGCTGGGAGCTTCTCCACTCCTGAGAGGCAACAGTGAGCTGTTCCTGGGAGAAGCAGCCTCTAGGAGAAGACAGAGCATATGCTGTATGTCATGCAAACCAGGAACCTTGGCTATGCCTACCTTCTGCCTCTATCTGCCCACATTCATGCCTAATTTTCACCTGAGTGGATTTTTTTAGCAGGAGCTTTGAGACATTGGATTTATTTCTTAGTCCCCAGCAGAGCAGTTCAGCCCCAGGGTTATTTTCTTCTGCATGACCATGCTCCAAGTGGGATTGAGGCAAACCCAGGATTTTGTGCCTCTGTCTGGAGAGCTTTGTGAAGACATTTTGCTGGAAAGTGTTTAAAGTATCTGTATTAGCTAAGTTTAAAATGGATGGTGAAGGGGAAAAAAAAAAGTAATTCTCATTTAAAGGGTCACAGATGAAGCATTCTTTGACTTTCAATCCCGTGAATTTCTGGGCACCCAGAACTAATGCATCTTTTATTGGCTGACATAGATGGGGAGGTTATTGCAAAGATACCAACAGCAGCTTTCTGAAGTGGTTTTCAACTGGCCCCATTACTAAAGGCATGTACATACAGCAGGGATCATTAAAATGCACTGTGTATTTACAATACAGAGAGCAATTTGTGCCTGTAATGCCTGTGTGTCGCAAATCCTGCTGCTTGCAATCAGAGGAGAAAGTCACTGGTGGAGCTCTGATGTAATCAGTGGTTTATATTTCACCCTGCCAGGGTCACATCAGCATCAATAACTCCGTTGAAGGAGCGAAAAAGATTTTTTTTTTTTTTCTTTTTTTTTTTTTTTTTTTGTTAAGTAAATCACACAAAATTTATTNAATGCCACAAAATTAATTTTGTTTCCAAGCCGCAGTGTACAAACGCTGGTCCACAGCCACACGGTGCCTGGCTGTGGTCAGTGACCACGGGGCTCCAGCTGTGCCTTTGCCAGCTCACACCAGCAACACAGGAGACAGGCTGGGTCAGCAGTTCCAAGAAACACCTCCTGAGAGAGGAGGGGGGGTGCACAAAGTGCCTGCAATTCGCTTCTTGCTTCTGGGTTAACAGTGAGCCAACAGGCCCCTCGCTGTGCTCGGAGCTGCAGGAGATGCTGCTTTCTGACACGGCATCAAACCCGAGCTTCCCGACCACTTCCAGAGAAGCGCCCTGAGGGGACACTCTGCCAGCTTTAGCCTCCCTGCTTTTGCAGCCAGGAGAGGCTGAATTTTCTCCTCCCTCCTCAGATACAAGTAGTTGGTTCCTACCTGTTACTGGAGAGCTGTGAGCCACCAGCTGTGCGCTGGGAAACAGCCCCTGGACCCGGTTCAGAAGGGCCCGGAGTGGGAACAGAGAGCTGCATCATTTATAGCGCAGGAAAGGCCGTTCAGCACTTTGGTTGAGGCACAGACTGAGCAGTTACCTTACACCCAACAGCCTGACTCACCCAGGGAAGCTCGTGCTCAGCTGCCCAAGGCCATGGCATTTTCTAGCTGTCCTCCCCTGACACCCTGCACTACCTGCCTCTTATAGCCCCCCTGGGGCTCTCTGGGGTTTCAGCCAGACATTTCTTGTGTGTGGTAGAAGGGTCTTAGGCACATCCAGCACCAAAGCCACACTAGAAAGGGACCTTGCACGTCCTGAGGCTGGAGTCAGGCAGGTACCTGCTACAATCCCCCTCCCAAACACCCCCACTGCCAGGCACGGGCCAGCCTGGCTGTCAAGAACACTTCCAGAGGAAGGGAAAACCCAGGGAAAAGTGGAAAGCAGCTTGTTGCTTGAGCCAAAGTCCAAGGAATGAGGCTGTCCCGTCCCCTCCTCCAGAACCCCACAACCACTCCATCACTGCCCGCCCTCTGACACACCTTCATGAGCAGCAACGGCCTCCAGCGTGGCTCCTCTCCTTGCCAAGATGAAAGAAACCTTCAATGCATGTAACTCTTGCACTCTACTTAATTAATCAGCTTTTGCATTACAAGTGAAACTTCTTTGATGCATGAAATATTGAGGAGCAGCAAGGGGAGGGGGAGGAGGGGGGTGGCATTTGCTTTCACTGTCTGAGAGATGGATGGGCTGAGGGACCCGGGGGCTGAACTGCAGACAGCACATCTGCAGCAGGACAGCCTGCCCAGCTAGAGAGGAGCCAGCAAAGGCTTTGCCCTGCACTTCTTGCCTCTCAAGCAGGTGGTTTTTACTCCATGTTCAAGCCCTACATGCTCATCAAGGTTTGCTCACACAGGCATAGGATGGGGACAGTGCCTGATTAAACTTTCATGAAAAATAATCTCTGATTGATTCATTGTTTTTTATCTCATGATGGCTGCAAGAAAGTGAAGTGAAATGAGTCTTGGGTGAAAAGAAACAGCTCTGTTCTGGAAAAGGCAGACAGGCTTTTAGTCAGATGAGGCTCTCCCAAAGGATGTGTGAGTAGCTATCTATGTTATGGGTTTGGAAGTGCCATTTCCACGCTGAGCTCTGAAGGAGGGAAGGCAGAGATCCACACATGTCAGTGTGGATATTCCTGCAGCCCTCCCTAGTGCTCAGCGGGGATTCAGTGCCACGGTACCAGGTGTGTTTGGCACCAGAGAGCCACTCTGCTCTTAAAAAACCACACCAAACCTCCTTTTTCTCCCAAACCATCACATTTGATCAAAGTCCCCTGGCAGCTCTGCAAAAGAGCCCAAAGCAGAGCCCTGAGTCTTTGCTTTCCATCCTGCTCCTTCCCAGCTGATTCATTCAGGAGCTGCTGAAAAAGAATCCCTCAGTTCAGGCCTGCTGGTACTGAACCATCAGCCCCTCCAGAGCATCACCACGGGCCTGGCTGCCACAGCCCGAGCCAGGTAACAGGTTCCCCATAAACAAATGGCAATGGTTGGGCCTGCATTAGCTGCATAAAGAGCAATAAATGAATAAATGGGTTAATTATACCCACCACAGAATTTAATTAGACTGTCTCTGTTCACTCTGCTTCAGCCAGAATCTCAATTATAAATCTTTATTTTCAAGGTTTCACAGCTTGGACATAAAAATTTGCTCTGGGCTTAAACATGACACACAAGGTCTCCTGATCAGGGACTGCTCCAGTTTTTTTAACCAATCTTTCTTAAAAAGGTCAGGTTGGGAGACCAGATGGCTCGAGGGGAAGGTAATGAAGATGCAGGGCTTTTCTGAAAGAGGTGGCTGGATGAAATTGTGGGCAGCTTAACAGAGCTGAGACATTATTAAAGGCTGCTGGGTGAAACCACCGATCCCAAACAGGAGGCCTGGCTGCAAAAGGCAGCTGGGGCTCCTGCTGAGTGCCATCCCCAGCCCCATGGGCAGAGATCAAGGACTGCAGGGGCTGCGGAGAGGGACCCTGGGCCCCCGGGGCAGGGCCAGGCACGGGGAGCTCACACACCTGGCTCCTGCACAGGGAATGTGCTCCAGGGCTGTCAGGTGTGTGTGCTGCTTCCCCCGGTGCAGGAATCACTCCTCTGCCTCCTCCTTCTCCAAGGAGGCCAGCTGGGTGACCTGGAGTATCTGGAAAAAACACAAGGCAGATGAGAAATGATTTCACTTTTTAAATTGTTATGATTTTGAAGGTAATTTAGGACCCACCTTTTGCTTTCTGGAGTTGACGGTATTGAAATCCAGTACTTCTGTCTGGCTAAATGTGCTCTGAAATATTCTGATCATTTTAAAATGTCAATAGCATTACAGGAAAAAACCAGAAAACTTGTTTATCAGCAGCAGAAGCATCTACAGTCTCAGGTCACATCCTCATCCAATCCAAAGTATGCTATTCCACGTTCCCTCATTGAGTTAATTAGTTGATTTGCTTTCCATGCCCTCTGCCAAACCCCCGCCTCCCTCTGAGGGAAAGCAGGGATTGTCAGCAGGGCCCAGCTCAACAGCCAGCCCTGCTGAGAGAAGATTTTTCCAGGCAGTCCCACTGGTCACCCAGAGCGCTGGTCAGCCCATCTTTTGGCTCAACATGTATTTTTAGGAGCACTGCAGATGCCTGTTCATTTACTACAATGCTCACCCTGGCACATCAGAATTTTGTCAATATTTTCTCCACACTCCTGCCCCTGATTCCCCAGTAATGCTGTTCTGCACCTCCTACCTGTCCTAAATACTCACCGAGTAAACCAGGACAAATCTTGGGTAAGCCAGACCCCAGGACTGCTGATTACATCTTTAGCCAGCAGGTCACAATAGTTTATTGTCTGGTTGGTTCACCATCGAATTTAACCCTTTGGAAGCCCTGGCTGCCTGATCCGTGCCAAATCCCTGCTCAGGAGGCTTTGATGCATGGCACGAATTACCGGTAATAAAGAAAAAGATATATGGGATGGATTAATCAAATCATAAATTTCTTAAATCTCTAAGGCAGTCCATAAATCAAATTTGGCTGGATGTTACTGGCCCCTTCTCGATGTATAATAGAAAGTGGAGCTGACCTGTACATACAGAGCAGGGGATTGTTTTTTGGTGGCCAGTTGGGAGACTCTGGTTAAATGATTAAAGCAACTGAACACCTTTTCCATAAGGAGCACGTTTATGTATTTCAAGCTTTACTATTGAAAATGCACGCACTTTTTGGAAGGTAAAACGTGTATATTCCCACACTAAGAGTTAAACCAGACACAGAACAGCAGCTGGATGAGGCTAAACACGGCACAGCTTGGCTTAGCTTAAGTTTCATGAGGCAGAGACAGGTCTTTCCCAGCACTGATGACTATCCAAGCCAGACCTTCCAAACACTCTGATTTTTTAGGGTTTTCCCCCATTTTGTGTGCAAAGCAGCTGGAAACCCTGGAATTGAACATGCTTCTGAGAGCCCAGTAATCAGCACCCCTTCACTGCTGAGGTTCAGCTGGATCCCAAAAAGGTCCTGCTGGATCCCAAAAAGGTCCTGCTGCATCAGGGCCGATTCACAAGAAATGCACAACAAAGGGCAGCAGAATATCAGCCTTACCACTGCTTTTTTCCAGTAAAAACTATTACTTGGAATCATCCCTTTAGACGAAGCCCTCTCCCAGCTCAGACTGACCCTTGCTCTATCCCACTTAGAGGCAGAATTCCCAGCTCCCGCACCCATCACCCCTCTGCTGGTTTTATGTGTGGGGCTCCCTCCAACCCTCACAGTCCTCCTCTTAGGACCTTTGCTGTCCCAGTCAAAACTGGATTCATGATCTTGCCATCAGGCAGGCTCCCTGGCCTTTGGACATCTCAGATGTTTTGGTGTGAGGTCTCCACAACCTCAGAGTGACAGTGTGCCCAGAGTGAGCTGCCCCACAGCTCAAACATCAATATGTGTTTACCAGAGGGAGCAGCAGGCTTCAGAAGTTCGATTTCTTTTTTGGCTGTCCACAAGAGACACGAAACAAGGAGATTAAACACCAGGAGTAACAACCTATAAATGAAACCAACTATTTAAATCCACCAAAGCCAGGACATTCGTTATGAAATCTCCTGCTCTTCTCCAATACCAGCACAGCAGTGCTTCTGGTTTTGTTTACAGCTGCACAGGACCACAGAGCATCAACCTTCACTTTGAACCTGGCTGTAGCTCTGGCAGGCTGTGGGGAGCCCTTAGTCACTAATTATCAAAGCCCTGCCTTGACCAAGGGACTGCAGCTGTGGATTGTTGTTTCCCTTCTCCAGAGGAAAATGAAAGCACTCACCGAACAAGCCCATCTACTTAAAAACCTCTGACGAAGCTGAACCCGAGCCTAGCGGGAGAGGGTTAAAAAACCCCCTGAGATGCTCTTTCTGTGGAGCCAGGAGCGGGGGATGCAGCAGGAATTTTCAGGCTGTGCCTGGCAGCGGATGCCCTCTGTTGGCATCTTTCAGAAACACGATCCGGCGCTCAGGCTGGCAGCTCTCACCCGTGGCATTTACCCGCTTGTTTATCCTGTGCCGGGGCTAATCTGCGAGCGCAGAGCAAACAGCAGCCCCTGCCCCGGTCACCGTCCTGCCGAGCCACCAGCGGGGCCCTGAGCGCCAGAGGGAATATTTACACACCCTGCTCGGTGCAGAAATGCAAACAGCGGGGAGCTGCGAGCTGCGGAGCCTGCCCACCTCTCTCCGGAGCCTGCCCACCTCTCTCCGGAGCCTGCCCGCCCCGCTCCGGCTCTGGCTGCGAGCCGCAGGAGATGCTCCTGTCTTGCTTTGCAGGAGATGTTCCTGGCTCGCCTTGCAGGGCACATCCAGCCCCCTTCGCTGGGTGCAGGGGCTGCCGGAGCAGCAGATTCCCGCAGGGATCAGCGCTGTCAGCGGCTCCGGGAAGAGCAGCGGAGCTGCAGAGGAGCAAAGGGAGCACCGGGGGAGGGAGGAAGGCAGTGAGGCACAAGCAGGGGCTCGCCGCACGCAGAAACAGTTTGCAGACGATCATTTCTCCTCTCAAGCCCTTGAATCACGTGTATCAAAAAACCCCAAGCACATAGCATCGCCTCTCCTGGCTCCTGCTGCTGCCACACGGGACAACAGGTTGGGAAACTGCTCTGCTGGGATGGAGCTTCCCTGCCCCACACACCCCCAGTGCAAGGCTGGTGCCTCCTGGCAGAGGATGAGCACAGCAGGAGGAGCATGGATAAACAGACAGTTCTAGGGAGAACTTGTGGCCCCAGAATCGTGGAATATCCTGACTTGGAAGGGACCCACAAGGATCATCAAGTCCAAATCCTGGCCCTGCACAGGACACCCAAACAATCCCACCCTGTGCCCAAGCATTGTCCAAGCCCTCCTGGAGCTCTGTCAGGCTTGGGGCTGTGAGCATTCCCTGGAATAAACCAGCTCAATGCTTCTAGAGGTCACCATGAGACATTTTGAAGGACACATCCTTCCTCGGAGAAAGGCTGGGCATGAAAAGGTGACCTGGAGGGCTCAGTTCCAGTGTGCAGCATCAGCCTGGGACAAAGAGCCCGCCTGGGGACCCCTGCCTGGCTCAGCCCCTCCTCATGGTTTACAGCACTGCTGATTCTGCCTCACCTGCCCACCCAGCCCTGCTGAGGTGCCCTGGTCAATAAATAGTGATGCAAATGTCACTTCTGTCCCCAAAATCCAGATGCCACAAGGGCTGGTGCTTGCTCAGGGCCAGGAGCTGAGGAGCTGCTGGGGTTCCCAGCCCATCCTGTTCCATGTGAGCAGGGCCAGCTGCTGGGAGCCAATAGCACTGGAGAGGTTTGTAGGGACAGGCAGATCCAACACCCATCCACGAGGGCACTTGGTGGGACACAGAAGAACAGTGTAGCTGTGAAAAGTGTAGAGACAGCCCCGGGGGGTTCAAGCATTCAGTCTGGGCTTAAATATCCCCTGTGATGTTTGGCTGAGGTGGGGCTGCTCAGGCTGTGAGGGCCCATTAACCCTCCCTGCCCTGCCTTCACTGTGGAGGTCACTTGTGCATCCTTGGCAGACGGTGGCTGTGATTCAGTCTCCACTGAGGAAGGAGATCAGTCATTCCCAGGGATTGTTCTCCTAACACCGCATGCCCAGGCTTTGGAAGGGTCAGCTGTGGCTTTGCAGAGTCCTGGGGCTCTGGGCAGCACTGCCCCCTGAATTTGGGGGTCCCAGCAGTGACATCACTCATTGACATTCACTCCAGCAGCAGGAGAAGGTTTTTAAGCTGCAGGTGTTGACTATCCCCTTCTCCCAGGAGCAGGGAGAGGGAGATCTGTCAGGCTGGGACTAGAGATGATGTCTCCAGTTGCTGGGCTTTGCCTTAGACACTGCTAAAAGCTAAAAGCAAGAGGCACAGGGAGAGCACGATCTCTAAATTTGCATTTCATGGCAGTTCAAAGTTGTGATGCCACTATTCACCACATCCTCACCAGCTGCCTTTAAAATAAAGACAATAAAGAACAAACACAACAATTTTAGTGAATGATTTGTGGCTATTTTATTGCCAAAGGAAGCAAGAGCAAGCTCTGAACCAGAGGAAATCATAAACAATAAATGATCATTATTCCAGTTACAGTCTCCTCTGTACTTCTCTCTGAGGACACTTTGTAACAGAGATTATATATGGTAAGAGTGGATTTACCCTTGGAGGGGATCTAAGTACCTCTTTCCTAAAATGAGTTGTAATCTTGTTTTAATGGTAGATAAAAAACAAGGCACAGACATGGCTTGTCTATTTGTAAGCAGGGGGAAACTTGTAAATCCCATTTTGGTATTGCAAGGATAACCTAAATAGCTGATAATCAGAAACATGAATAATCTTAAGTAAACCTCGTGAATCCAGTGCAAATACTTAAGTCACTTATTCAAAAAAAAAAAAAAAAACATAGCAAGATACACCTTAAGAAAGACACATCAAAGGATACAACAATGCTTATATCTGAATAAAACCACAGTGTCTTGCCCTGTGACTGAAGTTTGGGCAGTCTCTCAACTGCAAGAAAAAATTTCTAACCAGTTTGGTGTTTCCTGGATAAACTCTCAGTGTTATGAGTTATAAAAACATCTGATATCCCCTTAAAACTGAAACATGGAATGGTTTGGGTTGGAAGGGATCTGAAAGATTTCTCATTTCACCCACTGCCATGGCAGGGACACCTTCCACTATCCCAGGCTGTACCAAGCCCCATCCGACCTGGCCTGGGACACTTCCAGGGATCCAGGGGCAGCCACAGCTTCTCTGGGAAATTCTCAGTGCATTTTAAGAGTTTTTCACTTATTCAGTCAATTTTCTGAGTAATCCTTCCAGTTTCACCAGAGTTTAATAGTGACTGAAATTCTGTTTCCAATAAGCCCAGACAACCTCCCTTTCATGTATAGAAACCCTCCAGCTCTCCAAATAGATTTTAATTTAGTTAATTCTCAAAGAGTGCCTTGAAACTTGAGCAGCCATTAAAGAAGTTATTGTCCTTTTTTTTCTTAACACCGTTTACTGGGGTGCCTCTTGACAGAGGACTAATTCCCCAATGAATATAAATATTCTTCTCTTCATGTCAGTGCCTGGCTGCAGCAGCACCTGACCTTGCTGTGCCGTACCTGGAGCATCTCCCCCGCCTCAAATCCAGTGCAGGGGGAGGAGGTGCTGGGAACATCTCACAGATGCACAGCTCTTGTCATTTCAAACATTTCAGGACTCACTCAAGCTTTACAGCAACAAGAGGGAACATGAGCTGAACAGGAGTAACAAACACCTTCCACAGCCTGATTTCCTGTCCTCGGTTTGATTTGCTTTGAAGTCTTGAATGTGTTTATAGGTAAAATTAGTTTCAGTAAGAATAATATGTATCTCACCTCTTTTGAGTGAATTAAAGTATATATTTTTCCCTAACTAACAAAAAAAAAAAAAAAACAAAAAAAAAAAAAGCCTGATTTTATATCATCTGGATCTGATAACACATTCCCACATTTTTCCTAAACTTTCTGGAAGGTTTATTTTTTTGCAATAAAACTCGCATCTCTTCTAAATTACTGTCCTATATGCTGGTTTGGCTTTTTTTTCCCTCTTGTTAGTTGTTGTGCATTGACCAAATGGTTTCTGGATTTACAATCTGTCACCAGTGCTACATTTACAGCTTGCAATTAAGAGCTTCAATTAAATATTTTGCACAAAGATGCACGTTCCAATAACCACTTATATATTTTCCAAAATATAGCAAAAAAAAGATAAGAGTGTTGTAAAGCAAACCAAGATTGAAGTTAGAAAAATGGCCTTTAGGGCCTGGATAAATATTCAGAGTGTTTTCTAGCCATGGATGTTATCTCTTTTGATACTGAGGTTGCCCTTGGGTGACAGAAGGCAGAATCTTTCCTGGATTTCCATAAATGAGACTGAAACTCTTCTTTGGCAAGGCTGGGCTGTTATTCACGGCAAGCATCCCGGATATTTTTAAAATGGCATGTTTTTGATGACTTAGCATATGTTAGCATGGCATACATTAGCAGTGCTCCAAGGCATTTCCTTCGTCAGTGCAGATATCATCCCCTCAATTACTGCAGGAACCCCCGTGCTCTGCTCTCTTTCCCTTTCAGGGCCTCTGAGTCATGCTGGAGGTTTCTCCTGGTCCCCACCAAGCCCCCAGGTGAGATCAAGGTCTGCCTGATGCTCGCTCACCTTGAGGTGTGAGAGGAGAGGTCCCCACAGCCACAAAGCCTTTGTGCTTGTGTCCCCACCCCGAGTGGATGTCACACCCTCGGTGGGTTTGGTGGCCGAGTGCCAGCAGCTGGGACCACGAATTAAGGGCAGAGCAATCTGCTGGGTGGCTGGAGGTGGCCAGGTGCCACCAGGAGGTGCTTCCCAGGACTGGCAAAGCTGGCAGCTCCGGCACAACCCCAGCTGGGAGGGAAGGAGCACAGCACTGTCCTGGAGCCTCCTGCTCTGCTGCGGCCTGGGCTGAGCAGATGTCAACCCAGCCGGGCTCCTTGCCGTGCCCTGGCCACGGCAGCGGGGCTTGGCAGCCTCCCAAGGACACAGACAATGGGAGGCTGACTGCCTGCACACCATTTCACACTCGCTTGGCATGGACTATTCTCTTCTGCCTGGCTCCTGGAAGCAGCAAGGAGCTGCCTGGCGCCGGTCCTGACGCGGGGCTGAGGAGCAGGGGAAGGCTGGGCCCTCTCTCTGCTCCTCTCCTTGGCTTCTGCCCATCTCCCAGTAGTTACTGCGTGCTGCTGTTTCTTCATTAAGCAGTGATTCCGCAAAGGAAAATCCACTTATTTCCTGCAGACGCTCATCAGAGAGGGTCTCCGGGCTGGACCAGCTCTCTGCAGGCCACTCGCACCCGAAGGCTTCCCTGGCCAGACTCTGGGGGTCCATTTGGGATGGTCCAACAGGACTTTTCCCTGCTGTCTGCTGCTCTCTGGTGGAGATGCTGCTCGCTGCCAGACTCTTCAATGCTTTCTGTACCTCTTCACCTCCTGACCCAGAAAACCAGGTGCTGGAGGTTGTCTTTCCTTAAAAATAAAAAAACGAGACCTCTAAAACCAGCAGGTGAACCCAAGGGCGAAGGTTTTTCCTCCTCTGCTCAAATGTCCCTCTGGCGCTGCAGAGCAGCCAGCAGCAGCTGGGAGGCTGGCAGGGGTGAGGACTCACATCCCACCCCACAAGGCTGTCATTGTCACCTCCCAAGTGACCATGGCTCTGGCACCAGCCCCTCCTGTCAGGCCTGCAAAAGCTGCAGGAGCCATTTAACCGAAGGAAAAACATTAAATTAAACGTTTTCCCAGCCTGTCTGCAGTGCAGCAGTGGATGCTGGGGCCACACAGGGCACTTTCCAGTGATGCAGAGCCTGGGTACATCCTCAGCTTTATTTCCACCACCCACCTGTCCTCAGACAAGTCTTCAGTCTCCTCTCCCAGGTCTCCCCTCCCTCCCCACCTCTGCCTTTGTCTAAAACTTTCAGTCCAATCTGAACCCCAGGCATGAAAGAAATTGTTATGAACTTCTCCCTCCAAAACTGGCTCTATAAACAAGCCTTGCATTACCCCAAAAATTTTCCACTTTCCTTCTTTCCCAAACTGCCTTTTTCCTTGTGAATAATTTCTCCCAATTCTTATCGTTCCTGTTGCTTCCCCCTGATTTCTCTGCCATTCTCCCACCTCTTCCTTCCCATGGGGTAACTCCTGTGGCCATGGAGCTCTGCTGTGGTGTCCCCAGTGCCTGGGATTTATGATGTCTCCTGCATCGTCTGCCTTCTTACACAGCCTGGGATGAAGTTTGTCATTTTGGTACTGGCACAATACCACTGAGCCTTGTTCACTTAGTGGAACAAAATAAACCTGAGATCTTTTTCTGCTCAACTGCAGCCCAAGCTCACCTGTGCACTCCATCAACCCAGGGCACATTACTTTCTGTCTGTCCCAGCTGAATCCCAACCTCTTATTTTTTCAGTCCATTCCTTCAGTTTGTCACAGAGGTGGTTAAAGAAGGGTGTCCTTGACAAATCCATGGTCTCCAAGCTTCTTGTCCTTAGCACCTTCTAGATAATTGTAAATAATGCATTCAGATCTTCCCATCAGGATTTTTCATGAACTGGAGATAAACCGGTGGGTCTGTAATTCCCCATATTCCCAATACTTCCTAAAAGTTAGGCGTTTTTTGTCCCTTTTCAATCTTCTGGTGCATCCAGGGATAATCACTAATGAGATTGCCATAACCAGTTCTGCAAGTGTCCATGGCGGAAATTCACCAGGTTTGGAATAATCTTCCCAGGAAGGTTTTCCTCCTTGCCTCTGTCAGTCTGCAGCTGGATTATCACCAGGAACAGAAAGGATTATGTAAACATTTTATCCACTGTAAACATTTTATCCACTTATCTAGGGATGCCCATTATCTGTCCATCACTCTGGAGCCCTTGCCTTCCGTGGGTTTTTCGTAGCACCAAGTTCCACGAGTCAGACTCTTCCTCACACCCAAATTTCTGTGCAATCAGAGCCAGCAGCACAGGAGGAGTGGTGTCAGTCACAAGTGGCAATAAGGGAATTTTGACCTGATATGAGGAAAAACTCCCCCAAGGGTGGTTAAATTGAGCTTGGATGACGTTCCAGCCCTGGAAGTGTTCAAGACCAGGATGGGTGTGGCTTTGGGCAGCCTGCTCTGGTGGAAGGTGTCCCTGCACATGGCGTGGGTTGGAACGAGATGATCTTCCGGGTCCCTTCCAACCCAAACTGTTCTAGGATTCTACAACAAGGGTGGTTGAATAGAGCGTGGATAAAGCTCCAACTTTGGAAATGTTCATGGCTCAACTGGGCCAGCCCTGAGCAGCCTGACTCAAGTTAGACCTGCTTTGGGCAGGGTTTGGACCCTTCAGAGGTTCCTGCAGTCTGTGGCTTTGCAGTGCAGCGTTTTCTGTCCAGTTCCCTTCCTCCAGCAGTGGTTGAGGCTCCTGCTACATCCCACCTTTCTGGTTTAACCACATACCCTTCCTGGCCAGGCTAAACCATCTTATCAGGGTGGAGATGTGCTTTGGGAAAGGTTTGGAGACTGAGAAGTTTGCTTTACACTAATAGAAAGGGGAGGGGAGTAGGAGAAAGTAAGAGACAAATGAAATACCTGTTTTATTGAAAATTCTAGCCTGGCTGCAATCACCACTGGAAAGGAATCTCAGACAACAGAACTACTTTCCCCTGAAGTGAAGTCCTTCAGCTTTCTCAACAATAGGAGACCAAAACCCAAATACGAGGCGATTTTTAAGTATCTGAAAACCTTAACGGGAAAGTCTCCAGGAATTGCTCATCTCCTTTTATCTGCAATTACACACTAACGTTGCAGACCAGGATATTTTCCAGGTGTAAACAGTACAAGGTCTTGCCATTCAGTTTTGCTGTCACAGCCCCCATTTTATTTTTTTCTTTTCCCCCCTTATCAGCATCACCAGGGACCTGATGAGGAACACAAGGGAGAGAAATGCCCAGGAAGGGCTGGGAAGGCAGATAATAAGAAGATCTTTGCACTCCTGCGTGCTTGCCCAGCCTCTTATTGACAGAGCCTCCAAGATGCTCACAGATAGCCTTGCTGCAGGTCACAGGTCCCTGAGATTTATTCCAGTGCCACGGAAAAGTGAGGAGAGTGAGGGCAGAGCAGGGGGCGACTGAAAATGTTGCTGTGGGTAAAGTGATTATAAAAAGAATTTCTTTTTTAATGCAAAAACCTCTAGCCTGACAAAGGCTCCATCTCTGGGAGAGGTTTTTCACCATCCAGCCCCCCGCCCCTTTGCATCAGAGCGCTGCAAAATGTACTTGGAAGAGCAGCGAGTTCGTTTTAACCGATAGCATTCAGTGCTTTTTACTGTGCTATTCATCCACATGACAAAGCTGAGAGGGGAGCCCATACTTCTTCCTGACTTTTTATTGCTTTTCAGCCCAGTGGGAACCAGCAGACATGAAAAAAAAAGTGGTTTAACCGCAAAATATGTTTAAGCTCTTTTCTTTTTCTTTTCTTTTTTTTTTTTTTTTTGGCATGTCAGGGAAAAGGAGGAGGGGGAGTGAATAGTGGTGGCAGAACAGCCAGGAACTAACAGTCATGACATGAAACCAAAATCCAACCAAAATCCTCGTGCTTGTGAACCTGATCCTACACATAAAGGGTGAGGTTTGAAGCTGAGGATTGGTGACAGCCTTCAGGTGCTGGGATCACCACGTTATCATGGAACCCCAGAATGGTTTGGGTTGGAAGGGATCTTAAATCCCATCTCATTCCACCCCTTGCCATGGGCAGGGACACCCTCCAGTATCCCAGATTTCTCCAAGCCCTGTCCAACCCGGCCTTGGACACTGCCAGGGATCCAGGGGCAGCCACAGCTTCTCTGGGCACCCTGTGCCAGGGCCTCCCCACCCTCATAGGGAACAATTTCTTCCTGATATCTAATCTAAATCTACACTCTGTCAGTGGGAAGCCATTTGCCTGTGTCCCGTCATTGCAGTTCCTGATAAAGTCTGACTCAATGTGACTTTTCCTCTCAATTCCAAGTAGTTTTTTAATGTATATTTAAGCATTTATTTTTTTCTAAATTAGAGGAAGAACCCTTTGCTTAGCAGAGCTGCTGTTCATGTATATCACACCGGAAAAGTCTAAGAAATAAAACAGTATTTACAGATGCTTCCTTTATTTGCTTGATTTGAAACTAAACCCTCAGATTGACCCCAAACACAGGCATTTCATTAACTCTTTGAAAAAAAATCTTTGCATTTTATCAAATAACAAACAAAAACATAAAACCTGCCTTTGATTTGGGAAATAGTTTTGTGAAGAACAAGGAGGTTTTCAGCAGCTCCCCGTCAGAACAACATCAAAAGTTGTGCCTGGCTGCACAGACCCTGCCTGCCACCACTCCCAATCCCAGCTTTAATGGGGAGCAGGGAGCACCAAAATCTGCCCCTCCAAGAGATCAACAGAGGCTTTCCCAACACGCGCCCGCCCCTGGCTCTGAGCAGCACAACTCCCCGCCAGCTCCACACTCTGCTCCAGACTCTTTTAAGAGTTTCTTTTTCTCATAACCTCTCCTGATAAAGCGATTCTCTCCAGCTGAGCCCAGCCTGGCTTCAATCGGGCTTGTTCAAGGCAAACATATTAACTCCTTCCCCGCCGAGAGCCTGCCCAGGGCAGCCTGGGGTGCAGGGCAGGGTTTGGAGCCTGCTGCACTCACTGCTGCCTTTGCTGTGGTGGAAAGAGCCTTGGCACTGGAGTCACTATGAGTAATCGACAGGGCTGTTCTGGGGAAAGATGGGTTATTTCTGCGAGATCACTTTTTAATAGTAAAGTGTGCCTTGGACAGGAGAGTTGGGAGAACTCATCCAACGTCTGCAGCTGAGAGGGAATTATGGATTTCCTTATTTTTTACAAACAGTCATCAAAATAATTTGTTTCTTGTTAAAGCACTGTCATGGTTGTGGGTTGAGGGCTGTGGCCAGTGCCAGGCACAGACAGGAGTGTTCTGTTTTCCCTTCCAGAACTGCATCCACCCAACGACAGATATTGCCTTGATCCACATGTGGAGGGAAGGGCTGCTCTGCTTTCAAGTGATGTTGAGTGACCGGGTCTCCTGCTGACAGCCACAAGCATTGTGCTCCTCCCAACAGGCCAGTTTGGATGGGAGGTGCCCCTGCCCGTGGCACTGAGGTTGGAACCAGATGATCTTTAAGGTCCCTTCCAACCCAAACCACTCCATGATTCTCTGATTCTATGGTTGTTGAAAACCTGGCTCCATACATGAGAGACGAGATCATCCTGGGGTACTTTTCTTTGTGGGGAAAAAAATTAGAAATACCAACCCTGTCTTCCATAGGTTGGAGAAAAAGAGTAAATGACGAGTAAGTTGTTCAGAGATGATCTATTTTGGCTCAGAAATCTGCTCAGGAACTTTTTTCCTAATGTCTTTTTCCCGATCAGGCAGCGCTCTCCCAGCCTGCCTCCTAATGACCAGCATTAGTTTGCATTAGATGGATTTGTGATGATTTCTTTCTGCCTGGCTGCTAAGCCTGCGAGCGATTCAAACAGAGTTCTGCTCCCTGTGCCCCGTCTGGCAAGAGCAGCTCCCCTGGCTGGGTTTGCTGCCTCCTCAGCTGCTCCCCTGTCTCACATCCCACAAAGGTTTGATCTGCCGGGATTTTGGAGTCCCTGGGTGCTCACAGACACCCCAGGACTCAGTGCAGCCCAGCCACAGGCATTCCAAACAGCCTGCTCTTGGATGCAGGATGGGGACTCCCAGGAGAGGGCTGGGGAGAAAAGGTTGGTGTTTAAGGGCTGCTTTGCAGGGGCAGAAAAGAGGAGGTGCTGCAAGGAAGTGGAACCCAGGACACAGAAACATGGAATTGTTTAGATTGGAAAAGCCCTCAAAGATCACCGAGTCCAGCCATTAACCCAGCACTGCCAAAGCCACCATCAGCCATGTCCCCAGGTGTCACATCTACACAGTTTGAAACCTCTCCAAAGGATGGTGACTCCACCACTGCTCTGGGCAACCTGTGCCGGTGCTTGACAATATCTTCAGTGAAGAAATGTTTCCTAAAATCCAACCTAAACCTTCCCTGGTGCAACTTGAGGCCATTTCATCTTCTATTGCTTGGTACTTGGGAGAGGAGAGTGACCCCCACCCGGCTACAATCTCCTGTCAGGTACCTGTGGGAAACATCAGCCCAGGAGAGCTGGGCTGGTCACCCCTTCGGGATAACAAGGAAGATGTAGGGGTGGGACCAGAGAGTCACCCTGCGGTGGGAGCTGATGCCCAGACCTTGACCCCCACCCTCATTGTCTCCTCTCACACCCTGCTGGTGTTATCACCTGGATTAAGACAGAAGGGAAGGAGGGTTTTGGGAATGTGGCAAGCTATGCTGAGGTCTGTCCATTCTCCCTGCCAGCACAAGGTCACAGTGCCCTCATAGGGTGGTAGGAGGTGGAGCTTTAGCTTTAGAGATCAAAAATATATGAAATAAGGTGAGTCAGAACTTCCTTCCCCTCTCTCTGGCCTCAGATCCCACCTGGGGGAAGTTATTTGGGAGGGGGTTCCTTTTGGGATGCCCAAACCAGAGGGAACTACACTGGGGGGGCAGAGGAGGTGGGAAAGGCACCTTATCCTATTTACCCAGTGGCCAGCTCACATTTAGGCACTGCCTGCTCTCTCCTGAACACCTGTGCTGACAGGAGACAACACCAAGGTTCGTCTTGACCACCCACCAAGGTACCCTTCCACCACAGGGATCTTAAAACATGTCAGGTTCTGCATATTTCAAACCCCCCTGTCTTTTCTGGCAGCAGAGACAAGGCCGGAGGGCCTGGGAGAGAAATGGCATCAGGTTTGTGTCTTTCTCAGCGCTTCTTTGAAAACGTTTGGTTTCTGCACCCTTGAGGTGACACTGGGTTGCTGTCAGATACGTCTGATGGCCGAGGACAGCGTGGATGGCTGTAAAGAGGTGTCACATCAGAGCAGCAGTGATTCTTCTCTCTTCCCATTGCCCCTCCTCATCCTTGGCACTGGGCTAATGACACCACCACGCACCCAGCCACAGGGAATTGAGCCTCTTGTTTTTTCAGTGAAAATGACTGAAAAGTGCCTGCTGGGTCATATAAAACTGTCAAAAGAACAGTCGGGGCTTCCTGTGAGAGGGATAATAGTTAAGAAAGCTGAAATTCTGAGAAAAAGGGATTATGAATCACCAGTAATATTTACAGTGCAAGTCCCTATTCCCTGTATTTCCACTTGAGTCTTTCCCCTTTCCAGGGCAATTATTTCCAAGAACACACAGCAGAGCCCCATGGGAGGTAAATAAACCGAGCCCAAAGTGTCTGACAGAGCTCACGGACACCTTGCACCCCTGGCCCTGCCACCAGCTCCAGACAAGGGGGTGACAGCAAACAGGGTGGGTGTCCCTTGCAGGGTGGCAGGGTGTTCCCTCAGCTGCTTTTGGCTTAGCAAAGCATCCCACACCAAATCACGTGGGGCTGTGAAGCTGGCAGAGCGTCTGGGTGGCTGTGCTCAAGCACCACAGTTCTAAATGATATTTAACCTTTATATTCCAGAGTCATGAGTCCTCAGGTGGTGCAGAGACCTTCCAGGGCTGTCCCACCTGGGGTTAAAGGGTGGCTGAGCACTTTCAGCCAGGCCGTGCATCCCAAAGCAAAGCACTCCCCTTTCTGATGCTCATCAGCACTTCTTCCTTGGAGGTGGCCAAAGACAGGGATGGGCAGCTGCCAAGGGAGAGCAGCACCTCCCTGGATGAGAGGGGACTGTGAAGTGGGACAGGGAATTGCCAAGAGGGGGAAAGAGCAAATGGTAGCTTGTGCTGGGCAGGTGCCAGTTGAAAATGTAAGAGCAGATCAAACACAGGCGGGTTAATGAGAGCGCCATTCCCAGGCCTCCCGAAGTGGGGAGAGCAGGGCCAGGCTGGACGGCAGGCACTGAGCGATATTCTGTAATTAGCTGGCAAATAGAATATGATCTCCAGTGTAATTGCTCGGAATAATGTCTCGCAGCCCCGATCCGTGCGTTACGCACCGAGCGCCGCATCCCAGCTGCCACAGCAACTTTGCTTCCCTTTGTTTCCCCTTGCCTGTCATTTCTAATCACGTCGTTCCCAAATTTGATTGCATCATCTCGGAGCGTTGGTTGCCAGGGCAACCCCACAAAGTCATTACAGGCATGAGATGAATACCTCACCCCCTTTGAGGACAGGTTATCCGGCCATCCCATTGCGACCCCCAACTCAGATTCCTTTGTCCCTTTTAAAGGGGATGTGAGACCAGGTGAGAGGCTCATCCCTGACTTCCCTGGGAGCAGGAGCGATGCAGGGAACTGTCACTCAAAGGTTGGACAAAAAGACCTTGAACAAATGGAGCAACTCAACGTTAGAAGTGGAGCCACCAGCCAAGCCACGCTGCTGCTCAAAGCACAGGGCTGGAGTGATGGTGGCTGGACAAATCGCCTCTGCCAGACCTCACCGTGGCCATTCCCTTCCATAAACTCAGGGAAAGCTGTGGTCTGTGTGGGATTTGTGCAACCAAGGCGGATGTGTGTGCATCTGGACAGGGGATGGCACACACAGCCTGTCACACACGGCCTGTCACAGCTCTCCGGGCCAGAGAAGTAGCGGTGGAGACTCAAGGCCAGGCTGGATGTGGCTCTGACCAGGCTGGTCTAGTTGAACATGTTGAAGGGGGTTGGACTACTGGCCTTTAGAGGTCCCTTCCAACCCACACCAGTCCAGATTCTCTGATTCTGTGTCATGGAAGAGGCTCCAACCGGGGCCACCAGAGCATGCAGCTGGTACTGGTGTAGCGAGTGAGAGCTGGGCAGCAGAGCCTCCTCCAGCTCCATCTGTCCCCTCTTCTCTGCCATCGACCCCCGTGTGAGGAAGTTTCCTGGACGTGCACATCAGTGCACATCCAGACTTTGCTCTGGGTGCACAGGGGAGCCTCTGGACAGTGAAATCTGTGGGTGGGAGGTCTGCAGGGGCCAGAGGGATAGTGCTGGTGTGGCCCCTCTTAAGTCCTGGATGTGGCAGGGTTTGGCATCACCCCCAGCCCCAACATTTCCAACACTTTCTGTCCCAGCAGAGGGAGAAGCCCTCCTCGTCAGAACTCCCGCTCTCCATCCCAGCCCTCGCGTTCTCCAGCACCATCCTTGCAGCAGAACCAGCTTTTCTCTTTTCCACCCAGCACCTCCCTGAACCCGCAGCCAGGATGGGTGTGCTCCCAGCCCCCAACAGAGCAAGGCAGAGAGATGGAAGATATTGTTTTTCAGGTGGAATAGCTTCCAAAACGCTACATTTGCAGTCAAAGTGCTGCTTGGAATGCATATGAACCACTGCCTGCAGCAATGAGAAACAAAGCCATTAAAGTTTAGATAGCAGTGTTTTTATTTTTAACCAAATGAGTCAGTCTCCCCTCCAGCTCTGAGCAGGAGAGGGGGAGAAAGTTGGGCAAGGAGAGTTCAGAAAGCCTTAACCCCACTGGGACCCTGCTGCAGGGAAGGTTCAAGCAGTCTGCTCTGTTTAATTGTGCCCAGGAAAAGTATTTAAGCTGAAGTTGTTGTTTTTATGGTGCCTTGGCAGGGCGGAAATTTTGTTTGTTTCCCAGGATTATAATTTAAAAAAACAGTTTCAGGACACTTAATGCATCTGTCTTCCCTCCCCACATCCAGAAGGCCTCATGTGTTGCCTTTCCTTCTCCTGCATCCGGGGCTGGGGGAGGTGAGGACCAACGCATTTCCCAGTCTGGAAAGTGGGTTTGGGATACTGCAGGCTTCCCTTTGAGCCTCCCTGTTAATCAGAACATGCTGAGGGAAGAGGATGACCCCGGGGGCCAGCCTGGTGTGGTGCTGTGTGTCTGTGGTGTCTGTGCGTGAGGTGGGTGCACTCCCGGCCACACCAAGGCCAGGCTGCAGCTCCTTGCTGAGCACGTTCAGCACCAGGCACGGACTGCATTTCAACAAGACCATGGTCCTGGCTACTCCTGCAGCAGTTTTCCTCTCCACCCCAGCCTGTTTCCAAGGCTCCTATCCCTGTAGCATCTCTAAGAAGATGTATCCAGCTGTTGAAAACCGCCTGTGCTCGTGCTGTCATCCTGAGCTGCTGCAGGAGGCTCAGCCCTGCAGCCCCAGGCACCTCAGCACATCCTTAATTTAAACCTCAGGCCCTTGTGCTGAATTGGGCAGCGAGTGCTCAGCCACTTTCAGGAGAAAAACCCCAAATCCATGGAAAATTACAAAATTACATTCCTGCCTCTATTCATTGGTTTTCCATGCCATATGGAAATTTATGTAAATACACAAATGAGAAAGAGGCCCTGGAGCTCTGGTGAGTTTGCCAATGAGCCACCAGTGCTCCAAACGTTGGCCATTGTTGATGCTTTAGGAGATCAGAGGGAGAGAAATGAATTCTGGCTCCAAGAGATGTCCAGAGACACGGCTTCTTTTCTTTTTTTCCAACACAATACCTACTGCTCTCTTGAAAAAGCCATCCCAGCCTCCCCCAGCTGCTCCAGCGAGTGGTGGCTGTTCAGCCCCATCCCAGTCAGGCTCAGAAAATCAGAGTCCTCATGTGCCTTTGGATGTGGAGCGGGTTTTTTGGCAGGCAAATTCTGTTTACCAAATTCTGCATGCCAAGGGTGTGAATTGGTGGAGGAGCAGTGCATGGCAATGTTAAAACTCAAGGAATGTGCCCATTCTGACCCACTGATGGGGCTCGGGGCTCTTCCACTGCCCACAGGAATCAGGCTTGATCCCACATGGGCTTCTCAAACGACTCCAATGCTTTTCTGGAAGTAGAGGTGGCAGCAGGAGGCAGAAGGAGAAGCTCACCAACCCTTGTATATTATAACCTTCTCCATGCTTGGGTTTTTTAAGTTATGGGGTGATGAAAGCTGTTCCTTTTTGGATCCCACACCTTGGGAAACAGGAAAAACCACCATGACTTAGGTACCATTATCTGACCAAAGGTTCATATCCAAAGTGTGAGTTTTGAGTAGCTTTTTATACATATACATACATTTACATGGATATTAAAAATGTGTGTCTGGCTATGTATGTGACTAATTTGTGTATATCAGTTTTAAAAAGTGGTTCACTTATAGAATCACATCTTCCTCTCCTTTTCTGTGCTTTTTCTAAGATGCAGCAGTCTTTTTTTTACAGGATGAGGTTTGTTTTTATTATTATTTCTTGACTCAGCTTGGGAGGAAAGCTGGGATCTGCAGAAGACAGGGAGAAGTCTTTGCAAAATCTTCCTGGTAAAAAAAATCTGCTTCTATGAATTAAAGCTGGAGAAACACCTCTCAACTATGCAATTTCCCTGCTTGTTATTAATTAAGTTCAAGTTCAAATATTTTTTGGCATAAACATTAGCATTTGGTCTTTGAACATGTATAACGCTTCATATGTGCTAGATGCTGTTAGTGTTTCAAAAGATTTATGTCTTGAGTAAATTATGATTTGGGTAATTGCATTCTGTCCACCCAAATCCATCCTGCAGCTTCACTGGAGTGTGGAATCCACCTTCCCTCCCTGGCCTGCGCCGCTCTGTAGTGCTGCCATGTGTGATTAAACATCTGCTGCCCGTTCCCTGTGGGAGCAGGGATGCGTTTCATGGAAGGGTCAGGGCTGGTGAGGTGACACCACTCAACAGAGGTCTGCCCACAGCAGGGAAAGGCAGGAGTGTTGAGGCCATGGTGGATGGAGTAGGTGGAAATGGATTTGCTCACAGGTCCGTGTTGGGCTGGGCAAGGAGTTCATAAGAAGTTCCAGATTTTGTGTGACCAATGTTTGGCTCCTCACCAGCCTCTGCCTTGCCTGGACTGGAGAACAAACACACCCTCAGGCTGGTGGATGCTCTCTGGGAACATGAGAGGGGTCCCACGATGCTGGTGGCTTCCCATGATGTGTTGAACAGATGCTGATGTTAACAGGGGACTCAGACTCTCACGGTATTTCTCTTCAAGCTCCCCATCCCTGTCCACTAAACTTTGCAGTTTTGTGTAGATGTAGCCGAGCTGGCCATGGTGTGCTGGCCAAGATTTTGGCTGTGCTCTGGCCAAGCCTTCCCTGTGCTTCACTGGTGAGCTCTGTAACTCTGGGGATGCACGAGAATCCATGGGCACATCAGCTCTGGGAAACCAGCACAGAACCTTGTGGTAGGGGACTGAAATAGTTCTGAAATGTGGGCCATATCAAGCTCTGGAAACAGCCTTGAACCCTTAAAACATTTTGAGTTACGTCTGTAAAGTCACTTTTCACTTGCTTTAGGCTTCTCTTGGCTCTGCAGTGGGCACTGGCTCTGACACAGACAAAGCAATGAACGCCCACAGCTCTGTCTGAAGGGTCCCCTGAAGTGCCTTCAAAAACTGGTGCATTTGGAGTAAAAAAAAGACAGAAAAGCTTCCATCAAGACAGATCTCCTTCCCTGGCGTTATTTCACTTGTGGTATGAGTGGAAACAGCAAGTTCCCACTTCAGTCAACAGCTCTTGGGAGGGGTCTGATGTTCAGCAAATGCTGAGGCTCCTTCAGCTCCTCCAGGATTTCAGCAGAAACATCGGGTATTGCTCGGTGCTCAGAGCTCTCCCAAACAGGGAGGGGAAAAGGGAGGAGCACAGTGATGTGTTTGTCCTTTAGCTCTGAGTAGGTTGGGAGCAGGAGCAGGTAAATGGAATTTGAATTCCTTATTTTCCATTTTTACCACAATCACTTGGGTCCAGAGCTGCAGCTGTAAGAGGAGAGACATGATTCTACTGATAAAAGCAGGAGAATCAACCTTCAAGGGCTCTCCAGTGGGATGGGACTAACATGAGTCATCAGTCATGGTGGTGGCTGGGGGTATTAACATACTTTTGACTAACATTTGCCAGCGTGAATGCAAAGCAGAATGAATCTGACAAATCCAGAATCATCCAGCCTCCTGTGCTCTGGGGAGTTACCAGAACACAGAACTCAGAACTTCTGCTGGGGCACATTTCGTGTTCATCCTCAGAGTATGTGCAGCCCAGGATGTCCTGCACAGATCTGGTCCTCCAGGCAGGACTTTTTTTGCAGAGCCTGTTGCTTCACAATGATGGGCATTTTTGGATCATTTTCCATCTTTTTCAGCTTGGTGTGGCTGTCACTTCCAGCAGGTCTGTGGATACATGGATGCAATGGCCACAGTGCTTTCACCAGGGAGCTGGGCAGCACAGATGTGAAAGGACTGATGTGTCCAGATGTGCAGGACTCGCTGAGCTCTTCTGGGGAGGTCGTCTGTGCATTTGGAATTCTGTTGTTGCTACTCCAAGGGAGTGAGCAGATAAAAACAAGTCCTCAAGCTCACCCCAGATCAAGTTCTCAGGTGGAGAAAGAAGACACCTTTTACCATTCTCAAACATACGGTTCAGGTTGCCCAAAGAAACTGTGGGCATTCCATTCTTGGAATTGTTCAAGGCCAGATGGAGCTCTGAGCACCCTGGTCTAGCAGAAGGTGTCCCTGATCATGGTGGAGGGGTCAGAACAAGCTGATCTTTAAGGTCCTTCCCAACCCAAACCATTCTGGAATTCCGTGGTAGCCCTAGAATGAGCCTGTCTTGGGGTGCAGATTTTCTGGCACACCACTGTATTGTGGGGATGCTGTTGAAAACCTATGGGACCAGGAATAACAAAAATAAATGTGGGCAACAGAACCACTGAGAAGCTTCCTCTGCTGAGAGCTGGCTTGTTAGTGCTTGGGAATTACTGTTTTTCCTGGTAAGTTCAGCAGTTTTTGAGGGTAGGAAACATGACCTCGCTGTACTCACAGAAATTTGCTATTTTATACGTTACTGCCAGCATGGATCTTAATCAACCAGAAAAACTCAAAATGACAAACAAACAAGAGACAGCTTTGCTATCTGAGGTTCATTAGCTCCTAGCGACCTTTCAAATCCGCGAGAAACCAAAGAGAAATGTTCAGAAAACGGGAGGGCTTTCAAGGCATTTTGCCAGTAATTTCCACCTATTCCCCAGTTCCCCCTCAATAATGAATGACATTTCTTGATTGTTTTCCCAAGATTTGCTTTTATCTGAGCAAACGTGGACTGGAACTTTGACCCACACCATACGAGGATGGGGGGCAGAGTCTCCCTGGAGGAATGGCACACACGCTGTGTCTTGCAAAGTTATTTGAAGCTGACTTTCAAGGGCATCATTTTCTCCATCTGGGAGGCTGCAAATGTGAGCAAAGGGCAGCCTGGCTCATGCTTGGCACAAGCACACACCAGGGAGCCACCAGCACTCTGTGCTGCAGAGGTTACGTGTGGGTTCATGAGGAGCCAGCACGGACCTGGGCTCTGGAATGCATCCAGTGCCAGGAAAAGAAAGAAAAGTAAGAGCTGAATGTGGCTGATACATTCTTTGGGGTGCCCCCGGGCATGAGAACCAGTGAGCAGAAAGCAGAGCCAGAGAGCATCATTCCATGGGCACAGACAGGCCGGGTTCAGGGTGCTGCTCCATGGCAGGCTCCCAGGGCCAGGGCCACAGCAGGGGTGAACAGACCCCACTTTTGGTCTACCTGAGTTTACCCCTCTGCACCTGGACTGGGAGTTTTCCTTCCTGGGGGATTTTGAAGTGGTGGGCTCTCTTGCCTAGCAGAGGCAGCAGGTGAATTCCTTCATGGAATCAAAGACTCACAGAATAGGTTGGGTTGGGAGGGATCTGAAGTACAATCTCATTCCAATGTCACTGATATGGGCAGGGACAAGTTCCACTGTCCCAGGTTGCTCCAAGCCCCATCCAACCTGGCCCTGGAGACTTCCAGGGATCCAGGGGAAGCCACAGCTTCTCTGGGCAACCTGTGCCAGGGCCTCCCCACCCTCACAGGGAAGATTTTTTTCTAATATCCAATCTAAACCTCCCCTCTGTCAGTTTGAAGCCATTCCCCATTGTCTTGTCACTCCAGACCCTCCCTCGTCAATAGTCTCTCTCCATGTTTCTTGCAGGCTCCCTTCAGGTCCTAGAGGGCCACAATTAGGTCAGTTAGCTCACTTCAAAACTTTTTTTCTCCAGGCTGAACAATCCCAATTCTCTCAGCCTTTCACGAGGCACAGAATTTGTCCTCTCACCAGTCCTTCATCTTGAGACCTTGTCACCTTGTCCAAGTAGAACGATGACAAGAGGATCATTGCTGGGGTGGAAAGAGGAGGACTGTTTTAACTGTAAGTAAAACCACTTGAGGCCATGTTGTACCTTCTCAGGAAGTGCTGCTCTGCTGGGACCACAGCTGAAGAACGACTGACTGTAGATGGAGAACAGAGAGAGGCAGACAAAGCGTCAGCAGGAGATGAAATGTTCAGAGTAGGCAGAATAAGGGGACCCTGAGGGCATCTCTGGAAGATGTTTTCTGTGTTTTACTGACTTGTTTTGATGGGGAAAAAAAAGGATTTTTCAAAGAAGAGACATAAGATGTCACACATGTATTTACAAGACTGTAGCCCACCCTGACAACCTCTGTGAACTCCGTGCATCCAAGAAAGAAGTTGAAGAACTTCTGAAAAGAGATGAAAACTAAGAGATGAAAACATAGGCTAGAGGATGGAAATTCCCTTTCCTCCCACCAAAAGAGAGCTTGTGGTGGGACCTGTCCTTTCGGCCTGACTGCAGCCCCCACCAAGACCACTGGGAGTTACTGGGATCCAGCAGGACTGGAATCCACTTTCATGCAGGCCACGGGCAGCGTGGAGCAACAGGAGCCCAGGGCCGAAGAGCGATGAAGCCAGAGAAGGTCTGCGTCACACAGGAGCAGCTGGGCAGGATAATTTGCCATCTGTGCTGAGTGGTTTCACCCCAGTGCTGCCGCTCACACCAGAGCGCGGAATCGCAGCCACCTCATGCTTGTTGTGGGGAGGGGAGGCAGGGCAGGGGGAGAAACCATCTGTGGAAGGGAACCAGGCCAGGATGTGGCCTTGGAGGGTCACATCCAGAGAGGGGGCTGAGCTGGAAAGTACCTGGCGTTTATCTGGCATCTGTGAGAGCATGCAGCAGGGATGCTGAGAGCAGCTGTGGGAAGCACATGGCTCGGGCCGTGAGGGGACAGCAGGGACAGGCTGGTGGTGTCAGGGGTGGGGAAAGGACAGGGGTGCTGATTGTGCTTTGTTTCTACAGCCTGAGCATCGGGGTCCTCAGCTTGGGGGTCTCCCACCCTGCCTGCCCTGCTGCTGCATGGATTGGGACACCACTGTGGGAAGCGGGAGGAGAAGGCACTGGGTGTAAGAACAGAGGGAAAGGGTTGGCTGAAAGGTGTGTAGGGGCTGGGAAGGAAAAGGGACACACTTTACAGGCACCTGTAAATTCATATGGGAGGCCCTAATGGTCTTTAATTTCCAGGCCCACCGTTCAGTGCTTCTGTTCATTACCCTCCCAGCCTGGAAGAGCAGTGAGCAGAGGATCTCCTGAGCAGAGGTTAATGCACTGCAGTGCTGGGGGCAGCATCCCGGACGGGATGAGCCACCTTTGTCTCCCAGATTTCTGACAGCACTGCAGCCCTATAAGAAACCAAGAGAAAACAAAGAAGTGTTGACAGGCTTCTCTGGACTTGGGCTGTTAATTCAAATCTGGCTGTAGGCCATTAGTGTTTTCACACTATTACCTTCTAATGGCTTCTTGCTCTTGGCTCAGCTCTTCCTTGGCAAGTCACAGCTGTGAGCTGAGTTAGCTGTAGGCTCCCAGTTAGCCTCTTGCTGGGAATCTCACTCAAGATTATGACTTGTGTCCGTGTTAGGAAAATAGCCCACGTGTAGCAGCTGCTGTCAGACCCTGCTCCTTCCAGCATTCCCTCAACAGGTGTGAGGAGCTGTTTTCCTGCCTCCATGGGTGGATCAGCTGTTCCAACAGAAGGTGCACTTGTAATCCATCCCCCCTTGCTGTGCTGCCAGGGTCACACGGAGCTGCTGCTGAACCCGAGGCAGGTTTGGCTGAGGGAGCTGCATCTTTCAGCTCAGATGCTGGAGAGTCACATTGCAATCCATTGCTGCTCCATCCAGAGCTGCAGTTTTGCCTCTGGATTTCATCTCTGAGCCCCTGCTCCCCGCTCAGGAGCTGCTGAGGGAGCTGGCACGACATCGCTGTGTGAGATATCTGCTGCAAAGTGTGACTGTTTCCCATGGTGCAGGAGTAGAAGACTTCACACTCTCTAGTCCTTGATTTTTCCTTGATCCTCATCCATCAAGACTGGATTTCCTTTTTTTCCCGAAGTTTATACTCCAGGAAAACTGCAGGAAAATCCCATAGTTTCTTACACCAGGGGTCAAACCAGGTCATCCCTTTGGCCTTAGGATCTGTGTTTCCATGAGAAGATCTCATCAAAGATCTGTGTAGAGCAGTATGGCCTTACCATGTCCAGGACCAGATCCTGAGAATCCATAATCTCCAGTGTTTCCACAGCCTCTCCTCTGGGATTCAGGGAGAGTTGTTGGACAGGTGGATTAAGAATCAGCCCTGCTGTCTCTTTTCCATGCTTATTCTGAGGATGACACAGGAGACTTCAATGTGCAGGTCCAGCTGACTGGTGTGAAATTAATTTAAAATTCAAACAAGTAAATTGGAAAAAAAAAAAAAAGCCTCTAAGAGTTCCATGGAAAATCAATTACTGAGCACACGAAGGTGACGATGAGAACACTGCTCCACAAAAAGAGCAAAATTCCCTGCAATTCTAATCTCTTCCTCCTGCAATTTCCCTCCCATTCCTTGTGATGCTTTAAGAGATGGATGGTTTTCTTTCTCTAGTTTTAGATATGCTTATTGGGGCTGGAGGGTGGAGAGACCAAGAGAGAAAAGACTGTTCCAAAAAATGTAATTAAGGTGATATTACGATGTGAATTACATATTACATTTTGTTTAGAGCTATTATTGGCTGGAATGGCTCTGAAATTGAATTGTGCTGCAGATTCCTTGCCGATTTTACCCACACTCACTCATGGGCAGGGATTGCATTAGATCAGGGAAAGAGGGAAGTGTGGATGGAGGAGGGGATCCAGCTGGGAAGAAGGAGGGCTCTCTAAGTCATTTCTTCCCATGCAGAGGCTTTCATCAGACCCACAAAGAACCACATTAAAAATGACTCTACACCCGTCGAGCCAAACCGAGTCGATGTGTTCACCACAAACTGGTGTTTGGGGACAGTGAGGACGTCTCACTGTCCTTAGTCAGATCTTCTCTGCCAAAGTGGTCACTTGTGGTGGAGGGGCTCAAGGGGTATTCGCTCAGCACAGACTGTCTGAGGAAGGCAGAGGTGCTGTACAGCCCCTAAAAGCTCTGACTTTTCCCTGCTTTCACTCAGGGCTGCTCTCAGATGGGTTTAATCGAGCAAACAGCTCATCAGTCTCATCTCTGCTCACTCCCACACCCTGATGTCCTTCTGGAGACAGTGATGAACCAAAGAGCAACAGCATCCCCACCCCAGGGGTGCAGTGAGAAGGGGAGTGTGAGCGATTCACGGCACGGGCAGCAGGACAGAAGATCCCAGGTTTCCTGTGGTGCTGTTCATTGTGGCCTCTCCAGTGCCTGGTAAAGCTCCTATCTCTTCCCTCCACTTGGCCACCTATTTCTTATGCAACCTGTAGGAACGTGATAGATTTGCATTAGCTCCTCTTAAATTGGTTGACAGCGGCATTCAGGTTCAGAAATTATGAGGAAGGGAGGGATGAGAGAGAAGAGAGAAACACCCTGCCAGCACAGCCACAGTAATTCAGAAAATGAAAAAATTATGAGATGCTGCTGTGCAAGAGAGATCCGCAGCTGAGGGGTGGGGAAAGGCAGGTAAGGGGACATGGATCTGTTGTGTGTTACTATTCGTGTCCTCGTTCTGCAATTCTTTGTTCCAGCATTCAGGTTTTTGTGTCTTTGTTCCCTTCTGCACCGAGGCATTGCCTCTCCCAAGCTGCCCTCTCGGCTGCTCTGCTTTGGTCTCTCAGTTTTGAGAGAGGAGGATGCTGCTGATGGGGGGAGAAGTTTGCTGGGTGATCGGATGTGGTGGTGTGGTTCTGGCAGCTGACAGATGTGTCCTGGGGGGGCTGTGCCAGGGAGAGGCTTTGGATGAGCCGCCGTCTGTAAAGGGGGAGAGGGAAACTATTCCTTACCTGCTCCTTCCTTAAACTATCTCCCATCTGAATAAAGTGGGGGAATTAGAAGGGGATTATCTACCAGCAGGAGAGGTGTAATTCATTTCTGCCACTGTCCGTGTGTCAGGTTTGATTTTAATTTCAGATAATGTCAAAGCCAGATTAAAGCCCTATGGCCTAGGTAGGAAAAGAGACCCGTCCTTCCCCCTCACCTCCCCGAGCTGCCAGGACAGGGGCTGCCATCCCTCCCTCCTCTCCCTTCAAACACTCTTGGGTCAGGGCACACCATGAAGGTTCCTGCCTGGGAGGCTGGACTCCCTTCTCCATCTCCTCCTAGCTCCTGTCCCTGGACACCAGAGCCCCCTCACCCTCCATAAATGATGCTTGTGTGGTGCCAAGGTGCTTTATCTTGGGATAAGGAAAGGGATCTGGGAGGCAGAGATGTAGTGTCAGCCATGGACACTGGGAAAATGAGGTTCCCGTGCAGAAAAGTGTGAGAAAAGCAATGAGAGCTGAGGAATGGCTTGGTCAACCACTAAAGACCAAGGTGAAAACAGCATTTGTAGAGCTCCCCGTTGTGCCTGGCTGTTCCCCAGTGCCCTTCCAGGGGTGCCTGCAGAATAAGAGAGGGTTATTGGCTTGGGAGGTTTATTCCTGGCTCTGCCAGAGACATGCAGAAATTAGGAACACTTAGAATGGCATCATCAAGTGAAAAAGACCCCTAAATTAGACACCTTTCTCTGTACTTGACAGCTAATGAGAAGCAGCATGCATGGAGGGTGTTCTACCTTTCTGGGAAGTCATTCTTTGGTGGTTTAATGTTATTCCTCCCTCAGCCTCTCCCTTGTGCGCGCTGGGTCAGAGTCAGCTCTGCGGAGCTCCAGGAGCCTGCTCCAACTCCTGCTCCTGTTACCTGTGGCTCTCCAGGTTTGCAGGTTTGGGACCTGCAAAAATGGAGCCTTTTGGCTGGGGTAAGGATGTTTTTAACTGCTCTGAGATCGCTGTGTGGAAGGAGTGGAAATGCCTCCTTGTATCTTCTTCTCTGAGTGAAAGCAGACACATAATTCCTGCTTCTGCTCATAAAACATTTAAAGCAAAGTGCTTCTGACAAACAAGAGGGAAGATGGACTTTATTAAAAATAAAAATAAAATCTCTTGAGATCTGATCAGGCACTGATAACTCCTCCTGGGCTCTGCCAGCATTTTGTTCTGTTTCTCAGCTATCACAGGTGGCAGCAGTGAAGAAATGCTGCTCTGATATCGATACAACAATCCTGCATGGAGCTGAGTGTGTGCAGGTGGAGGGGTGGTTTTGATGTTTATCATGACAATTAATGTGCTGCTGCACTCTTTTCATTACAACTGTATTGAATCCGAGACAGAGTCAATCCAAACAATCGGCTGGGCCTTCCCACTGAAAAAAATAATATTAAAAATATGATTATTTTGAAATATGATTAAAAAATACTGAGTCTAAAGGAATAGCGCTGATGCTCAATCTACTTCTTCATCCTTTGTTTGCTCTCTCCATCCTTCCCCAGCTGAAATTCAGCGGCTGTTCCCAGCTGTGCCACGTGCACCAGCACAGCCCCAGCCTGGAGCAGGACACTGCCCTGCAGGAAGGTGATCGTAACCTCATCACCTCAGATTTACAAAATTCAGGGTTTAGAAAATGCAAATAATTTGTATTTTGCTGCACTCTACCACATCTGCAGTGAGCTGTGACCCCAAAAGCGTGTCCTTGGGAAAAGGCCCCTTTGCTTTTCCAAAGAACCAGCTTGTGCTGTGGCTTCCATGTCACCTTTCGGCAACACCAACAACATCCATGGGGCAATTCCCATGTCCCATGCAGTATGGGGGAGGTCATAAAGCAAAGAGAGTGCTGTGAATAAGGTCAAATTTGGTTCATCTGGCCCAGCTAGTATGAGATTTGCATGCCTCACTGCAGGATCCCAAAGAAACCTGAATCCAGCTCAAATTTCTTCTAAAAATTCATCATGTTTTGCCCACAACTACCAGCAAAATCATGTGTGTCTGCCTAACTCTGCCTTCCCTGGCTGCTGCATGTCCCAGAGCAATGGGAGAAGGGACCACTGCAAATGGAGGATGGATTGTTCCTGAAGAAGATAAATTCTATGTCTCAGAGCTCTGCATAAACCCAAGATTTTGGGGATTACCAGGTCGTGCAGAGACCTAGGCTTAGAGACAGCTGGTGGTGGCTGTTTGGATGCTTCTCTGTGCTGGTGAGAAGCTGGGTGTGCTTCAGGCTGGCACTTGCTATGTTTCCGTAGGGATGAGGGCTCCAGAATCTTCCTAAATCTCTACAAGGCTTTTGGTATCACGCTGAGAGTGCAGGCAGAAAATGAATTGACACCACCTCATACCCTGTGCCCCGTTTTGGGGCACATCCCTCTGAACTGGGGCCTGTGAGATGGCACTGCTGGGTGAAATGCTTGGTGATGGCTCAGTCACGGCTGGCCAAATGTCTGGGATGCACAGCTTGGTCAATGAGAAGAGCCTGATGCTAACTGAGTTAGTCCAGGGATGAGCAAAAACCTGTCATGAGCCAATAGATCTGATTTGTGTCTGAAAAAATCCCTCGTGCGCCATAAATCTGTCAGCTCTCAGGGAGACAAAACAAAACCGAATTATCCCCCCAGTCTGATTTAAACCCAGGCTTGTTTCTCAAACAAAACCCTCCCGTCTCACTGCCATGGGGGATGGGAGAAACTGAGGCACAGCCAATCCCCAGCCTCCAGCCCTGCCCTCCAGAGTCATTATCTTGCACGGCTGCGAGAGCAGAGATACACAGAGGAGCGCTGGGAAATGTTGCTATTGATCGGAAATGAATAATTATCACCCGCTCCCTGTTCCAGGGCCTCGCGGTGAGCGGAAGAGCGGAAGCACTAAGCGGGATTAATAACTACTTTTCATTACTTTTAATGCAAACTATTGATTTTAAAGTGTTGTAGGGTATGACAGTTTATTACAATAAGACAATAAAACAGACTATATGAAATAATTGAGAATAATCTCTTCCCTTTTCCTGCACGACACAAGGACATTATGTTCTGTGCATGTGGAGACATTTATGGCAAACTCTATCCAGCAATGGCAGCTTAAGCACTCTATAAAACAGCACTTTGGAGCTGGAGTATTATAAATAATAGGCAATAAAACTGGTAAATGGGGCTTTAATTTGATTCCATTATGTCACCGAATGACAGGAAGGAGGGGGCAGAGCAGGGAGGGGAGGCGACGCCGAGCTCTGTTTGGGAGCCCTGGATGCTCCGTGGTGGAGCAGAGCTCAGCGGTGCCAGAGGGCCAGGTCGTGCCAAACCCCAGCCCAGCCACGCGCTCGATCCTGCAGGTGACATCCAGGGAGTCCCTGCAGGGCTGAAGGCCCATGGAGCATGGTCAGGGCACATCGAGCCAGGTGCCAAACGTTTGGGGTTCTATCCCAAACCCTCCATGCTGCTGCCAGGTCTCTGACTGCAGGTGCTCCCTTTTCCCCTGTTTCCTGCCCCAAACTGGCCAGCACTGCCCTTGCAGCTCTGGTGAGCAGTGACCCTGGGGAGGTCTCTGCACAACGGTGAGTGTTCTCAGCAGAAGCTCTCCTCAGGAAGAGCTGCTGCCTGCCAAGGACTGGGCTACTTCAGGCTCAAACCAAGTACGTCCCAAAGAGCGCTCAGACAAAATGACTGCCAGGAAGAGATGGATTTTATTCCTCACCACACTGGAAAATCAGTGCAGTAACTTCTGTGCAAGGGGGGTCTCTGCAAGGCCCCGGGAGAAACCACTGTGCACTATCACTGCTTCCCAGCAGGATCCCCCTGGCGCAGAGGGTGGTGTTTGGGGTGGGCTGGGGGGGCAGGGGACCATAGCAGAGCACGCAGCCTCTGGCTCCGGGCTCCCTCCGGAGTGCTCAGACAGAGCCATTACCCACTGATGGCTTTGCAGGGCCAGCGATTTGTGAAACGAGCTGGGAGTCTCAGCCCAGTACTTTCCACTGGAAAGCTGTTCCTGCTAATTGGGCTCCTCCTCGTCAAGCCTGGGGAGTGAATGCACCAAAGAGACGGGAGCCAGATGTGGAGAAGGGGCTGAGGAAGGCCTGGACATTTTTCAGTGCCCTGTTGCATGGTTCCCTCCAGCCCACCAGGTCATGTATGGAGCTCTTGTGCTGTCTATGTACCCTCTGCTCATCCTCACCCCTCACACTGCCTAAAAACAGCTCAGAAAAAGGACTCAAAGGCTCTGGTACAGAAAAGCACCTGGGCAGGGGTTGATCCTGATGCACTGTTGGGTCTTTTCCACTCCCTCAGGTCCTTATGGACCCAGAAGGATCTGAAAGGTGAGAGAGGAGGCAGTTCATCATATCCATGTGCCTGGAGTGTGAAATGAGGCTGGGCAAGACCTACGTGGACCTTCCATGGCCCAGTGGGACCGTGCTAAATTGCTGTGTGCTGGTCCAGTTAACATGAAATTGGAAAGGACTGGAGAGGAGTGAGCAGCCAGGACCTGGAGACCACAGGTGGGATGGGCACATCTGGCCTGAGCTCACTCGTGCAGAGGCAGCACTGGGGGGCTGCCACCTGCATTTTGCAGCCCTGGGGAGCCTCCATCAGGACAGTGCTCCCCTGGAGATGTGCTGTACCAGCTCCTCTCCTTCCCACCCCTCCTGTCCCCCTCCCAGACACGTCTGCAGTGGCCCCAGCTCCCCAAACACATCATTATTGCTGTGAGGATTTTTGCAAAGTGAGGGAGAAGCGAGGCAGTGATACTTCTTCACTTTGTTTTCAGTTCCAAAACCTCAGCTCTTCCCGGATTCTTCTGCAGAGAATCTTGGTGTCCCTTGGGCTTTTCCAGCCTCTTCCCTAAGCATATAATCAGGGCTGTTTTAAGAGAGGGGATTACACACACAGCAGAGCAGAGAAGCCCCATGGAAGCTTTTCGGAGCTGCTCTATACCCAAAACCAGCAGCACAAGGGGAAGCACTGAGCTGACTGTGCTGCTTGTGCTGTGGAGGCAAGAAGGAGGTTTGGGCTCTGGATTTTAATGGGCTTTTCTTTTGGTCCCTGAATTCTGATTGCATCAGGATGTGCATGGCCCATCCCGTGGCCCTGAACACTGATGAGGGACGTTACAGAACCGTGGAATGTTGGCTTGTTGCACACCGGGTAACAATTCTGATTTTTGGGGACAATGGGATCATTAAGGTTGGGAAAGATGTTTAAGATCATCAAGTCCAGCTGTAGACAAGTCCACCCAGGACTGGCAGCTTGGCACGGAGGAGGCAGACCACAAAGAGGACAGGGAGCAAAAGTCCTGGGAGAGAAGGAGCTGCTGGCTGGGACTTGTCATAGGAAAGACTTTGCAGGGAGTGAGGGAAGGCTGGAGATGAGGAAGAGACCTGCCAAAAGAGGAGGGCACAGTTCATTCCTGATGCAGGTCCAGGGAAATGACATCCAGGATTAATTGGGGTCTGCAGGAAAGGGGAGAAGACAGGGACAGCCAGGAGAAGGTGTGAGGGGGAGCCAGCTGGCTTTGGGGAGGGGTGGAAGGGGGGTAGTGGGACAGGTACATGATGGTCTGTGTGGGGTGGCTGCTGCCTCCACAGCCCCCTGGGAGCCCTCCTGGTGGGCTGCAGAAGCTGTGGTGAGGGTGGGCAGCTGCTGCTGCTCCTGCTGGGTGTGAGGCTGCCATGGCAAGCAGCAGCATCCCAGGAAGAGGAGGAGGAAGAGGAGGAAGGGGAGGAAGAGCAGGTCAGCAAAACCGTGGGGTTTGAGCAGGGAGAGATTTGTACCAGGAGAGAAAAGAGCAGCATGAACCCCGTGGGACTGTGGGTGTGTGGTGCCCGCTGTCCTCTGACCATGGAGGAGGCCTGGTCCAGCTCCCCTCCTTGACCAACCACCCCAGTTTAGTTTCCTTTAGGCCTGAGCATCTTAATACAACTTCAAAAATTGCTCCAGAGTGGCACCTGTGGAAAAATCACCATTTGGAGACATTTGTGCACTGTGAGAGCTGGTGAGAAAGGAACACCCTGCTCTGGGTTATTCCAGTTTACTTTCATTCTCTGGTACCCACGAACGGGTTACAGAGGGGATACAGATTTCCTCACACCCTTTTGTCTGAGTAGTAAATCTGCCAGCTAAAGGGTTTCAGGAAATAAAGGGTGATATGCTCTGAATGCACAAACTGCTGCACACATGCACACACAGATGCCACTACTCATTTCAGTGCTTGGGGAAATTGGTTGCAATTCTTAATGGAATATCTGTACTTAGGCCCAGAACTGGCTTTCCACACCTTTTTCTAGTGCAGCCCTGTCACACAACTGGAGGAATGAAGCAGTTGCCTGTAATTACACGGCTAATGAGGGGAATTGATTACTGAGATGGGGTCAGGTAGCTGCTGTGTGGGGCAGGAGGGGCTGAGCATGACCCTATCATGGGACAAAGCCCCGAGGAGAGTCCCGGGGGGGGCAAGAGGAGTTATGCAAAGTGGAAGGTGAGACAAGGCGAGAGGACTTTGCCAGGAGGCTCAGCCAGACTCTCCATCTGAGAAATCAAGCTGTGAAAGCAGTGAGAAGCAGGTGTGAACGGTTTTCTGCCTGCCTCGGGATGGGGTTGGGATGGAAAGCTGGGGTGATGCGGAGGAAGAGATATTTCTGCATCAAATGTCTCTCTCTGCACGCTGGCTCCAGGCCACCCAGGCTGAGCACTCACAGTTTGTGCTAAGTGTTGGAGAACTGAAAGGGCCTGGGGCTGTGCTGGCTGGTCCCTGGCATCTTGCATTTCAAATGCCTTCAAAATGATGGATTTGATGCTTCCCCTTTTATTTATTACATTTAAAGCAGTTTTGCCAGGGGCGTAGCTCAAGAGAACAGGCAGCTGCCTTCGCTGAGGATCCCAGGAGCTGGACTGTGCTTGCTGCAGGCACGGCACGGGCAGGACCCTGCCAGCAGCCAGCTGTGCCCAAGTTTGGGAGCAGAGAGGGGCTGGGAGGAAGGGAGGGCCTGGCTGAGGAGCAGGAGGAAGCAGGGAGTGGGATTCCCTCGCTGCACTCCCCTCCTGCCAGCCGGGCAGTTTTTATCAACACCAGGCAGCTGTGAATGTTCTCTCAGCAGCAGGGACCTGGGAGCTGAGAGTGCAGCTCAGCTGAGTGTGTTATTGGATTATCAGCTGATTAGAGCTGTTAAGAGCCCACTCTTGAATAATCAACATGGTGCTTTTTGGCTGCTGGGTGCCGGTGGGAGGGCAAGGGAGGCAGTGCAGAGCCCGGCTGACGTTGATTCATGAGCGAGGGATCGAGTTGCCATCAGCAGGCCCTGCTGGGATGCCCCACCTGCCCCAGATCACAGCTGCACAAGCTCCACAGGGGTTCCTCCACTTTCCCTGCTGCAGGTTTCAATCCACAGGGGTCGGATCTGGAGAGTCTTGACCACTTGGGGAGATGCCCCTGCAGCCTGGGGTGTGCTGGTACTTGTGGTGTGCTTGATCCACCCAGAGCAAGTCCCCAGCGTGTTGGAGACTCAGGCTGTGTGCTTGTGGCCCTGGGGAAGGGGGGCTCCAGGTCTTGTAGGTGGTGATGGAAGAGCTGAATCCCTGCACTGGCTGATAGAATGGGTGGGGATGTGGGTGTCCCGTGGCAAAAGGGGCTCACTAGCCAGGGTAAGGAGCAGGGAGAATTTTCCAGCGGTGTAAGAGAGGTCAAAAGCTTAGAAGAGCTTGCAGTGATGCACTGGTGTGGATTCCTGTTGAGACAAAGCAAGACACAGGCCCAGGGATGGAGCAGAGTTAGCAAAGATTAGGCTGGGAGCATTTTAAATGAAGACAACACAATGTTCCCTCTCCTCTGCCTCTCCTTTGTACTGACTGCAGCAGCATCTGGGTGATAGAGCATCAGCAATGTGCCTGCTGGCCCTTCTTTCTCTTTCTTTTCCCCTTCTTTCTACTTTTAAAGGTTGGTTTGGCCTGCTGCTGAGTCACAGTTTCCCCTGGAGAAGCTTCCTCCAGCCCCCTTGCAGCAGGAGTCATCTTGCTCTCCTTTGATGTCTCCTTTGATGATGATGACGGATTTTTTGCTCCCTGGAGCTGAGTCCTTCTGGTGGTCTCTGGCCTGGATACCACCAGTAACTTCATGGGCCATGTTCTTCCCTTCAGTCACAATGCTCCTGTCTCCAGTGAACTCCATGGCCTGACACAGGTGTGAGGGGAGAATTTGATATTACAAGGAATAATAAATCACAAACATACTGACTGTACCCTGATATTCAGGGGTCCTGAATGATAAAGACAGAGAATATCCCTCTCTCCAGACCTTCCTCTGCTCTCTCTGCCTCTAAGCTCTAGGAGATGTTTCCCATGGGATACATTTCTTGAGTTTACACAGCAGTGAAACCAAACATGTTCCAGGCTGGAAGGAACTGGTCTCAAGTTCATGCATAAAAGGGTTTGAAGAAGAAAGAGTTTAACAAGAGTGTGGGATAAGGGAGAAGAAAAGAAGCCATGCATCAGATCACATGATTTAGACATGTACAGTGCAATTCAGGGAAGGGAGTGTGTCCTAATTAGAACTTGCAATCCACCAAAGAAGGCTCAGGCTGAAGACTTCAGCCTCCAGGTTTCTTAGTAATTAGTAGTTCTGTAATTACAGAATGGTTTGGGGTTGGCAGGGACCTGAAAAATCGTCTCATTCCACCCCCTGCCCGGGGCAGGGACACCTTCCACTAGACCAGGTTGCTCCAAGCCCCATCCAACCTGGCCTTGGATGCTTCCAGGGATGGGGCTATTGCTCCAAACAGCCTGACCCTTTTACCTTTTCTCAGTGGTGCCCAGCAGCAGGACAAGGAGTAATGGACTTTAATACAAGAAGTTCCACCTCAACCTGAGGAAGAATTTCTTTCCATGGAGGGTGGCAGAGCACTGGAACAGCTGCCCTGGGAGGCTGTGGAGTCTCCTGCTCTGGAGATATTCCCAACCCACCTGGACTCATTCCTGTGTCACCTGCTCTGGGTGGCCCTGCCTTAGCAGGGGGGGTGGACTGGGTGATCTTCTAACCTGAATGGTTCTGTGGTTCTACACAGAAGGACAACTGAAAGTCTCCATCAGCTGAGCCTCACCCGGTCTCCATTTCATTCTCCAAGGTCCCTGTGCAGACACTGCTCCACAGGAACACCCACTCACAGCCAGACCCCTCCCCACATCTGCACTGCACAGAGCCCACGGAGGCAAAGGAGGATCTGGCTGTGCTGCTCACAAAGACGGACCCTTTCCATTATACGATAATTAAATTGCCTGTAATTATGTTCTTGACAGTGAAATGCAGGCAGTAAATGAGCCCAACATTCCGTGCTCCCTCCCTCTTCCCAGGACCCCCCCCAGCTGCCCTTCCCCTCTAAACGCTGAATTATTTTACAGTTGATAGTTCCTTAGATTTGCCGACCTTTAAAAGCTGAACACTACATGCCTGTTGAATTTTAATCAATTTATTTTTTTCGACTGGAAATGTCAGACTTCTGTACGGAATTACTTGGTGCCGGCTGATGTGACAAAGTCTCAAAGTTCAGCATCTGAAGCTGCGGAGGAGCAGCGCCTTGCGTGCATTAGCACAGATAATTTGCAGGATGTGAAAATGAGAGCAGGAGTGAGGGAGCATATATTTTTCATTAGCTTTGGTTTAGAGGGTTCAGGAACCTGCATTTATTTCATCCGGCGAACTCCGGCCTCATTAAATCCAGACGGTGGCTGGTAATGACTGGAAGTAAGAAGCTGCGAAGGCCACTAAAGGGCAGGAGGTAAAGCGAGTTCACCGCGGAGCGCAGAGGGGACCTTGGTGGCAAAGCTCTGTTGTGCCCACTCCGTGGTGCCCAGCACAGCACAGGAGCTGCCCAAACCATTTCCCAGCCTCCACTGGCCCCGTTCATTAGAACTCCTTCTGCCACACGCTGCACTCCGGCCCTGACGACCCCGGGCTGTGACCTGCAGAGCCCAGCAAAGGCTTCAGCTGCCTTCCCTGCCGAGGGAGATTAACCCTGTCATTAGCACGGAGCCTGCCTGGCCCTGCCTGCAAGCACTGCACATCCCTGGCTGGAGCAGAGCCCACCTGCCCAGGAGGGAAGAAACTGAATTGTAAACACAGTCCTGCGGGCTGAGTGCTGCTGCTGGGCAACCTGTGGCAGGGAGTGTGCACCAGTGAGGAGCCTTCTGGTCTCTGCTGGAGTTTGCTGGTTTTCATCCGAACTTTGGCATCGTATTTGTGAGCTACAGCAGTGCTGGGGGTTCTCTGCCTCCTTTCTGAGCGGAATTTCTCTCCCATCACTGGCTAGGACACTCCACATCAGTCCTGTCCTGCGTCACCTACTTCCCCACTATCAGTCATTCAGGCATAAGTTATCACCTTCTGGTTTCCTTCTGTCAGCAGTCTCTGGTGTTTCCCTTCAGTGCTAAAGTCTGCTCCAATCCTAGGCCATGACAGACCCAGAAACATGTTTCTGTCCTATTAAAATTTAATTCCTCCTTTGGAATAGAGACTTCTCATCACACACAACCGGATGGATAAATGTTTGCTAAGGTGACAAGGATTGAGTATATTTAATCTTCCTTCCTTCTCTTTAAAAACCGTGCCCGTCGTTGCCTCTTGGCACAGGTACATTAAAATCAATAATGAACCTTACAAACCGATCTGCAATAAAATATGGTCTATCCTTCTCCACTGAACTGTAATAAGCAGCTTTTTCAAACCCATGCACGTATTTGTGTCCAGCAAAAATGATGTGATGGCTGTGTGTTGGTTCAAAGAAAGTTCTGGGAGACTCTAAGGATTGAGGTGCCTCGAACCCAAGTGTCCTTCCAGTGGCACAAGCCACCTGTGGTTAGAAATGTACTTGGAAACTGCTTGATCTGAGGGGTCATTCCTTATTTATCTCCATCTTAGACCCATTCTGAAGCTTTGCTCTGTGAAGTAGGGGCCGAGGAACCTTTGGTCTGACACAGCACCACAGATCCTTTATTATACCTTCATTTGCCTGAAATGGATTTTAATTGGAAAATGCTCATGGGTGGATATCAGTTCCTTCTTATGGGAGATGACCCAGCTTAGATGAGTCTCTGACTGGAGCAGGACAACAGGCAAAGATGCAGAACTGATTGAGGTGGGACACAGGACTGTCACCCCAAGAGTGACTGAGCTGTGACTGACACCAGCCTTGCTCTGAAGCAGGTGGAGGCAGCCCTGAACCTGCATTTATCTTGTCTCAGATGACTCTGCTGATCACAAATACGTTGACTCATCTGAGGGAACCTGTTCTTTGTGCTTCGCCTCTTGGTTCAGCCCATAAAATGTTGAGATCTCATTTTTGCCCTGAAGAAGACAAAAAAATGTCTTTGAATTTTGAGTTTTGCAAGAAAGGGAACCATCCCTGCTGTGTAGCTTCTCTTTATTTGGCTTAGAGGTCCTGCTTCTCAAATCCTCCTGTATGAAAAGCCCTCAGAGAAGACAGAGCCTATGGAAAGCAGCCCAGCCCAGGCTTACTAAGGATTCATCAGCCTTCCCTTTAAAGGAGGCAAATGTTATTATTCCCTTTGCCAAGAGGGAGTGTGAACACATCTGCTCCTCCACCCACCCTCTTGGCACGCCCTCCCAGTGCAAACTCCCACAGCTCCCCCTCTGTCACAGCTCCCCAGCCCACAACAAAAGCTGTGTTTCAGCGAGGTCTTGCTCTTCATCTACAGCCCTCTCAGTCGCTGGGATGGGCCCCTTCCCTGGCCTTTGTTTCAGGTTAAGCAAATGTCAGGCTCATTTGGAGGTTCCTCGCCCCCCTGGCTGTGCTGCAGACATTCGTGGTCCTCTCCCAGCCGCAGGACTCTGACATTTACATCCCAGCCAGGCAGGAGGTTAATTGTGGTTCCGTGGGATTTTGCTGATCACCAGTTGTGTCCAGCTTCAGAAATAAGCTCAGGTGGCCAAAGCTTATTTCCCTCATTTCCTCTCTCACGTTCTCACATCCCCACCTACCCCTGCCTGGGCCTCCACCCTCCCACCTCACCACTTACCTGCCTGTGGTCATTTGATGAAACACAAGTTAAAAATCACAAATTTTGTAGAGATTAGAGCAGCCTGAATTTCATTCTCCTCCGTGCATGGTCATCCCTCCCAACTCTCCCCATTCATTTTAAACCCAGTGGGGAAGATGCTAAAACCCACTGGCAGAGCTGGTGATGAGGGAATTCCGAGTTTGGGATGTGCCCTGATCATCTGGGAGATCCTGGGACACACTGGGTGTCAGGGGTGAGGTAAACTCAGTAAAGACAGCAGGTTCTGCCCGTTGCATTTTTCTACTCCAAACACAACCCCAAACCATAAAAAGGACCTGGCATTTCTCCCTGCTGGAGAATCTCCCGTAAATGGGGCTGTTTGACAAGGGGATGGATTAGGTGGCATCTGGAAGTCGTGTTCACCCGCAGTGTTCCGTGGTTCTGCAAGGCTGACATTTAAGGATCAGATCAAGGCTGAAACGGTGGCGTCTGCAGGGCTCTACTAATCACAAACTTCATTCAGATTTGAAAATGAGTTTTGACCAGGGCTATCGATTTCCCGCTTTGCTTTGCTTTGCCAGGGCGTGTGCATATGTTTGTGTTTGCAATTTCAACCTGAAAGACTCAAAGGCACCACTCCCTCCTCTTCCTGACTCCTGTGCACCTCCCCTTTGAAGCCCCAGTAAGGGACTTCATTAAAAAAAGCAAACTGCAGCAGTCAGGAAGTGCAAGGGGAGGAGAAATCAGAAGAACTGATGAGGACAGCAAGTGTTTGAAAGCTGAAGAAGAGGAGGAGCTGGCAGATGTTGCCAGCTGTTGCTCGGTGCGTGGGTGTCACATCAGCCCACCCCTACAGAGGAGAACAAGCCCACAGATTAAGTCTTTGTGCTGTGGCCCTGCTGCTGCTGTCCTGTTCTATTTCAGTTGAAACCTCTCCCCAGGCTGTCTGTCCTGCTCTCATCCATAATCCTCATCCCCCAGTTGGTCCTGGCTGCTCTATTCTCTGCTCTGGCCCTCGCTGCTGTGTCCAGTGGCTGCCAGCCCGCTGTGAACAACTGGGGAAAGACATCTTTATTCATAGGACAAGCCCTCTAAAATCATGAAATCAATCCAGTCTCTGTTTTGTGTATAAAAAGAAAAAAAAAATCTACTTCTTTTATAGCCTCTCTCTTTTCCCTCTTTCAAATTTGCTTCTTTTCCTGGAATGACACTGTGCTCTGTCATCAGAGAGGGAGTGCTGACGTCTGTTTTTCCTTCTCCATATTACACCGCTCCCTGTGTAAGTTGTCTTTCACCACCCTCCAGAAGGTTCTCTCTGAGCTGTCAGGATATTCTGAAGCTCCCCCATGCAGAAACAACTTTCTGCTTCACACCCCAGCCTTGCCTATCATGCAAAAACATCACATGAATCCTTTTGACGCCTTCCTCCCTCTTCTTCTCCCATTTGGCCAAAGAATATTAGTAAAATATTAAATTATTATTATATTAGTAAAATGCAGACTATTATTATATTAGGAAAATATAGAATGTTAGTTTTAAAAGGAAGGGATTGTACAGGCAGAAGTGAAAGGCCAGCTGTCCATCTAACCTTAAATCTACCCCATATTTAAACTCATTATTCCATCTTTATTCTTTCAATCACTGAGTATTTTCTCCCTAGGACTTCCACCTTAACCTGCATCTAACACTGGAACTTTTTGAGAGCGGACTGGTGAAATACAGCACAGGAGACTGCATTGTAGGGCAGTTGTTTCATTTTGTGCAGACAGTGATCTTTTCTCTTTCGATCTGTGCTGGCTCCTCTGTGACCCCTTTGCTCCAAATTTATTCCTGCTCCTGCTTCCAAAAGTCAGCAGAAGAAAGAGAAAAGACAGCCCCTCTCGTTCCAAAGGTGTGACCCTCCCTCCCCAAACTCCCCAGCAGCAGCCGTTCCACCCCATGCAAATTTTTACAGCCTATCAATAAAAGGATCTCGAGGCCAAATGGAAATTGAGCAGCTGCTTAAATTGCTTGAGGGGAAAGAAAGCCATTCAAAGAGAGTTATTATTATTATTTTAAACATTAAAATGAATGACCCAATCGATTTCAGGCCTCTTTGTTCTGTGAGCCCTCGCCAGGAATCCCTGAGCGCTCCAGCTGCAGGACTGGCAGCTCTGCCTTGGATAACGCAGAGCATGGCTGAAAGCCACACTCCTCACCCCCTATGTCCCTCCAGCCCCTCTGGGGTTGTCATTTCACCAATCTCCTGTCCCTCCCAGGCCACAGCATTGAGAGGATTTTAGCAGACAAATGTATTTCCCTGAAAATCCCTCTGGGTACAAGGGGAAGAGTTCTGGGAAATTTTCCCTCCCGTCAGGGCAGAGTGCAGGGTGAGTCCTTAGCACATTCACAAAAACCTTTTGTGGGAAGGGGCAGAAACAAGTAGGTCACCAGAGGGGCTTCTCTTCAGCCCATGACAGCAGAGTAATCTGAGTGTTGCTGTGTCTAACATTGGCTTTGCATAATGTGATTAACTGATGGATTTTCAGAGCGTGTGACTAGCGCTGCACTGGACTTCAGCGCATTTCCACTTTGAAGGCTCTAACTAGAGACCCTCAGCTTAATTTTAGTAATCAATACTCTGACTGGAGCAAGGCCAAGCCAGCCACACGCTCCTTTCAAAGCCACGAGTGCCATTCCTCATCTTTATTCTCCTTCTCGGTTCCTTGACCGCTGACCCCTCCAGCAGCAATCAGCCTTGCTGGCCCTGTCATTATCCTTGCTGTAATGATGAAATAACAGCTCGCTGCCTCGAGCCTGCCATCAGGATGGTCCCGAGTGCAGATGGCCTGGTGTGCTGTCCAGGCCAGGGGAAGTGCCAGGGGATGCATCGCTGCCTGCAGAGCATCCGCAGCTTCAGTGGTCCAGCTCAAACGTCCTTCCTCAACGGCACTTCTGCACAGCCCTATTCCTTCCCTCAGCACCCCACGGAAAAGTCACTCTGAATGGGTTTATTGAATGTGTTTATTGTGTTTATTTATGACTGGTTTTGGTGAGGTGCTGGATCCTCATCAAGAGACTCTTTGGACTCACGCACTGCCCTTGGAAAAAGCACTTTTTGTCTCCGTGCATCTGTTTACCTGCGTTATCTTCTGTGTGCGTGTGTCTCATTAGTGCTGACTGCAAACTTCATTAAGACTGAGGTTGTCTCCTGGAAATATTTGTGTAACACCCAGCTGGAAGAGACACCCTCAGCTGTGTGAGTGACTGCACCGGCTGCAAGAACAGGGCACTGCAGGGCATCACACACTGCCCTCCCTCCCTTCTGGGTAGGGCCTTTCTGCAGCGTTCAACACCTTCAAGAACTTCATTTCCACCTGAAATGACCTCGTTTCCACCTGTTTCCAGACCCCATAAAGCTGTCAGCCCCTGCGAAATTCAAACCAACTTCCCTGCCCATCCACCTCTTGTTTGTTTGTTATTTTAATCTTCCTCCCAGTCCGCAGTGTGAAGAGAAAGGGCTGATTGACAGCTTAACTGTTTCAAATCAATAGAAAGAGCACTTGGAGATTAAAGCAATTTAAACAAGGTGTTTATGTGGAGCTAAAACTGCACTTGAAGGAAACAAGAGCAGGAGCTGAAGGAAGTGGGTCAGGCACAGGCACAGGGAACCTGCCGGAGCAGAGGTAAGATTACAGCAATAGGCCGGGATGGCTTTTCATCACAAAGAGATCACTGCTTTCCATAAAGGAGGCCTAATCTCGAAATTGCTTTAGCTTTCGACTGATTGTTCCATCGATTTAGACACGCGTGCCCTGCCCCTCCTTCTATCCGGGTGCTCTAATCTCTGGCACATCTCTCTCGTTGGGGTTGGGATGCGCTGTTTCTGTGACCGGGCTGCAGAGACATCCCTGGCTGCACCTCAGAGCTGTCCCCTGGTGCCCTGGTTTGCTGGGCTGGAGAGCAGAGGCACAGCCTAGCAGCGCTGTGACTCTGGCCTCTGGCTCATCAGGTACCTCAGGGGCAGTTTTGAAACCATTGCAAAGCTCCCATTACATTTTTTAATCAATGCAAAGGCCCTGTCCCCTTGCTAAATTGCCTGATCTCCTCCCCTTCCCAGGCTTTTAGGTAATTGCTGTAGATGAGCACTACAGCACAGCGAGGAGAGCTGAGCCAGGGCTATTGATCAATCCAAATGTGCTGTTGGCATGGTTTAGAGGAGCTTTACTAACTCACCCCAGGGGCAGATCGGGTTTTTCACGCAAATCAAGCAAGTTTCATGTTCTTTCGTAGCCCTAATGAGGTGGTAACAGAACCCTGCCTTCCCTGACACCAATAACTTGGGAAATGCCAACAACCTTTCTCTAGTGACCACAGGAAAAGACCAGAGAATTGGTTTATGCGATCTGCTTGATTTCTGGGCAGCAAAGTTGGAGGGGAGGGACCCCACTGAGTGTCCCACGTGAAGCAGATGGGTCAGTTCCCCCTGCACCCACTGAGGATGTGACCCTGTGTGGAAACAATCCTGCAGAATATGTACAACCTGCTCCAAAGAGCTGGAACCGGAGAGAGAACAAGTGCTTGGGGAAGCTCAGTGTCAAGGACAGGAAGACCTGTAACTGCAATGTTAAAATCCCCACTAAATCTGCAGGTGTACATCAGCAAAGCCCCCTGGCCTCCAATCCAGACACAAAGGGTGACAGCTTTTGGGGCCACCACAGAAGATAAGAAGTCCTCTGGCCACTTTTACCCGGGCTGCCATGGAGCAATTCCCTATTTCTGTCACTCTCAGGGAGGGAATGTCAGGTCCCAAGTCCCAAGCAAGGACATGAGAGCAGGGTGGGTGGTAAATTATTGTGTATTTTCTGTGTCCCCAGGAGCATGCAGGGGAAGTCTGCCTCTGTGGCTTCACAAGAGCATCAGGTAGAAACACCTGCTGCTTTGGTGGGGTAACTGAGCATGTTTTGAAGGCCACCACAGCACTGCTGGATCCTCCCTCCAAGTGTTCATTGTTTTCTCGGTGGCAGTGACCGGCTGACAGACTAACTCAGCTGGTGCCACAAGAGCTGTCACAGCTCTGTGCAATTGCTGTGCCTGACAAGGCAGGGCCCATCTTCCTGGGGGATGTGGTGTTTGCACTGAGGCTGTGTCACTCAGCTCCTGAGCTCCACGTCCAACCTTTCAGCTGCCTGTCCCATGCTCCGGGCAGTGCTGGCTCTGAGGCACAGCCAGCAAAGCTCCTGGGTCTTCCAGGAGCGTGGGTGAGTCCATTGATCTTGGTATGGGACCTGACCACAGCCAGCTTTGAGCAACCTGGTCTGGTGGAAGGTGTCCCTGCCCATGGCAGGGGCTGGAACGAGATGGTTTTTAAGGTTCCTTGCAATCCAGACTGGTCTGTGATTCTGTGCCTCAGGTAACTGGACAGGTTTGCAAGAGTTCAGATTCCTCCTGCCACAGGTACAAAGAGCTGTACTGCGCTGTGAGTGCCGTGGCTGATCTCTGAGTCAGGGATCACCATAATTACTTGCCACAGCATCACTTGGAATATGTTTTGCTGGAAGTCCTGCCTGGTGTCTGACCCGTGCCTTTGAAATGCACAGCTTGCTCTGCAGAGAAGGGACAGTGGCGTGTGTGTGCAGGGGCAGGACTTTTGGAGATGATTAATTATAAGGAGCTTTATTTAACCAGAGGCTGGAGGTCTGAGCAGGGTATTGGTTGCTGTGTGGAGTCCAGAGTCAGCCAGGCACTGACAGGGACTCACAAGCTGTGAAACACAGCCCCAGCACAGGCTGGCACTGGTGGAAGGTCTCCAGCTGAACCAGTGCCAACTTGGGCTCGTGCCACGCAGGGTCCAGCCTTGCAGCTCCTCTCTGCTGTGCAGATGGGCTGGAGCTGGGACTCTGGGGTGCCCACGAGCACAGCTTGTGGGGTCACCACACTCCTCAGTCTGACACGGGCACCCTGTGATTGCAGATCCGCCCACCCGCAGCAGCACCGGGAGCAAGTGCCATCCAAATCCACCCAGGAGAGGGGGAAATGCACTCCTGGAAGGCTGGCTCTGCCCCAAACACCTTGCTTCTCATTTTCTGGCAGGTGTTGGCCATGTGGGTTGCTCAGGAGGCAGGGGAACTTTGCATGGAGACAGAGAAAATTCGGGATTAATTCAGCGTCAGTGAATCTACAAAACCACCGGCCTCCTGTAGGCTACTCCCTTGGAAATGGGCTGGGAGCCTGCTGGAAATGGGGAGGGAAAATCGTCACATTCGCAGTTTTTACCCCCTTCCCTGAGACAAGCATTGCAAATCCTGGGCCTGTGCCATCTCTCCCTGCCCACCCTGGAGCACATCCATTATCTGCCAGCTGACAGATTCGGCAGTGAGGGATTAGCTGAGCTGGAGAGAGGCCATTTGGAACCCGGGATGGTGGCGGAAGGGTCCAACACCCGGCAGCAGGAGCACATGGAGCAGAGAGGTGTGTGCTCCTCTGGGGATCTCAGTGCAGCCAGAGCACCCACGGGAGCAAGAAGGGACATTCGAGCCATGGGGATGGATAAAGGATATTTTACTGCAGGTCCTGAGCTGGCTGCTCCTGCCTAAGGCCTTTTGGGTGGTTTGAAGGTTCATCTCCCAGCTGGGGAATGCTCTCCAGCATGTTTTCACTGTTGGCATCCATCTGTATTTCCCCACGAGCACAGGCAGTGGCACAGCAAGTTTTCAGCCATGCAGAGCAGGAGGGGGCTCACCCTGGGAGCCCCTTCCCCACATCCCACGTGCTGCCAAAGGCCTCCACGTGGAATGAAGAAGCCGTAGGGAGGTACAGGTGTGGTTGCACAGCTTGGGAGCGATGTTAGGGAGACGTGAGACCAAAGCAAGGTCAGCTCTGCAACCTCTTTGTGCAGCATCAGAGGATGCTTTTGCACTGCCAGCCACTCATCTGTGCCAGTTTGGACCAGCTGAGCACTTGGGCCACGAGTTTTGTGTGTTCATGGCATACAAAATGTTTTACATTTCACTGTGTTGTTTGTAAAAAAGGAAATGGATCGTGTTGGAGCTAAGGACAGACATCTTCAACAACATGCTGAATAAATACCGTGCCTTATTTATGAGACTTTAATTCTCCACCAGATTAGAACCCGACTAAAACATGAATCTATTCCCCAGTTCCTCACACAACACAGAAAACAGTGCCTGTTTAAATGCAGATTAATTCGATTTTTGAGTGTAAATGCAGGTGGAAAACGCACTGAATTCCCACGTGTGTCTAATTCTCACGACTGTGACATTCTTAGGAATGTGACATTCTTAGGGATGTCTCCATTTTGTTGCTGGGGAGAAGGTGCAGCTCAGCACCTGATGGTGCAGATGAACCATAGACCAAGGGAGTTGGAGATACCCAGTAGAGTGTCCCAGTTCCTCACTGTGCATGCCACATCCGTGACATCTTTCCTGGACTCAATGTGCCCTCCTGTCATCGCCTCCCTCACCCAAACATGAGGAGTTTTTGTGTAGACAGCAGGGGCATGACATTGGGAATGAAATGCCACAGCTCTTCCTGGGAAAAAGCAAACTGTGACAGGAGCTCCAGATTTCCCAGCTCATCTCTCTCATGGATCTGTGAAAATCTAGAGGGTGAAATGACTTGCACAGAGACGTCAGGCTGCTCCTGATGCTCTTTGCTTCTATGGAAATAGAGTTCCCTCCTTGCTTTTAGGAAGCCTGGGAAGTATTGCCTTCTGTGGAACTGGTTCCCTGTGGGGAGAGTGCCCTGCTGAACACCCTCTGCTCTCATTCAAACCATGATGCCCAGGCTGTGGAGATGTCAGCTGCAAAAATCCTCTGTAGGAAGAGGGATTTTTAGTTGAAGGCCACCAAAACAGCACTGCCTTTCTCCTTGTCTGCTGCTGGCTGGTCCCACAGGAGCTGGAGGAGTGGGGAATTCTGTGGCTGTCACATTCGAGGGTGCAGGCAGTGAGGATTTCCTTAAACCAATAAAGCAGGGGCCCTGGGAGCCTGGAAGCAAAGCCAGTGTTGTTCAGCAAACGGAAGGAGTCGAGTTCCTGGCTGTGCCTCACTGCACCACTGAGCACCCGCACACATTCTGAGGGCTGCCAGCAGGCAATTCCAGGGGTAATGGCAATAACCCAGCCTGATACAGCTCCCAGGCGTGTGAAAGGTGATGGGAGAAGATGGGGAAATTTCTTTCCTAAGGCCGTTCTTTCTGTGCATTCTCAGGTCTGAGATTTCCATTCCCCCATTCACAGGTATAATGACATGCTCTTAATGGCTGTAAAATTACAGAGCTCTTTCTTAACTCCAGCTCCAGCACATCACTCTCTGACCTCCTGCAGCAGTGAATTACATGAACTGACTACACAGTACATCAGCTCTGGTGGTGGGGTTTTTTTCTTTTGACCTGTATTAAATTTGCCTAACCATTAATCTAATCGAATAAGATCACAGTTTCCATATTATGATTCCAAGGCAAGGAGAGCAATAAATTCCTTTTCACTAAGACTCTCATAATTCTGAAATACTTCTGCCATTAATATTCCTCCCCAGGCTAAATACCTTCTGAAAATTCCTGCCACATGGGGTAGCCATAGACAAACCCCATTTAAGTCTTCAGTTACTTTTGTTTCCCTTCAATTTTTCAATCTCAATTAAACATTGACATCTTCCCCAGTGTGAAATGACCCAGAACACCCTGTGCTAGAGTCTAAGTATATCCAGGCTACATTTGGCCAAATATTTCCTTCAACACCTGGGGGACGGGGGCACAGGCTCTTTACCCCACACAGAAAATTCAAATCCAATTTCCCAAAGATCAAATTTCTTTCTGTTCCCTAAGCAGCAGAGCTGTCCTGTGACTGTCCACTGATATCCTCATGCCTGGAGAAATACTTGAAAGCCCCTTTGGTGTCATAATTTTGATGATCGAATGTGATCCAATCAGTAAATGCTTACTTTGAGTTGAATATGTTGCTGGACTAACTTTACAAGAGCCCAGGTACTACCGTGGATGTTTCACCACTTTGGAGTATGAAACCCAGAACTCCCAAAATGTTTCAAAAAGCAGAAAGTGACCCCATCCTCCTGTTGGTGAATATCACATTGGAAAGATTATTCCTGACATAACATTAACCAAGAGGGATCTGTCCTTTTGCTCATCCTCCTCCTCCTCCTTGGATGCTCTGAGCTTTGCTGATCTCAGACCTCTCCTATCCTGTCTGTTGATCTTTTACCCTCTGACCACTCTGCCTCAGCCAGCAAACCCCACCTTCAGCACAATCAGGTCTCCTAAAAGCAATTTTGAGCTGGGCAATCCAGCCCTGTCTCTGCAATAACACTGCCCTGCGATTGCAGGGAATCTCAGAGCAATCTGAGAAGGCAGGAGAGTGTCATTGGGCACGTTCCACGGATGGCAGGCACAGGGGGGGAAATGATTTATTTGAAGTCATACCTCAAGGCAGAGATGGAGGCAGGGAAGGAGCCCAGGAGTCCCGACTTGCAGTTCCATTATGGGGTGTAAGTGGGAACCCCCGGAGTGCTCACGAGTGTCTCCAGGCACAGGGAAGGCCAGGGCTGCTCTGGCAGAGCTGGCTGCTGGCCAGCTGGAGAGAGAGCACGTATGGGACCCAGCTGAAAGAAATGAAATCCTCCCCTGGGAGTTCCAGACTTAATTGGTTGCTTTATGACCAAGTCAGCTAACAAAAATCTTGAGCTGCATCCCTTTGCTGCAGCTGAGCAGGCTGTGAAGGCCAAACCAAGCCCTCTAAACCCTGGTTGAGTCTCCAGAGACCGCATTTCTGCTTTGTGCTTAGCAAAATGTGTCCCTGCTTCCATGAGATCAGGTTTTTTTTTTTATTATTATCTTTATTTTCTTTTTCTCCTTTTTTTCTTTTTTTTCCTATGGACTCATCTCAGTGGCATTGACAAGGGAAACAATGAAGAGATTTGCAGGGGCTGTGAGACTTCTGTGTGGATAAATGCAAATGTTTTCCCAGCACTCCCCCTGCATACACCTTCCAAATCAGCTCCAGGTCACCAAGAGAGACCTACACGCCAGGCAGACTCTGAAAAGCTCTGTCAAGAAACCTTCTGACCCTACCAGAATATGACACGTGCCCATGGTTTTCTTTTCTCTGCCCATATCTCCCATTTGCTTTTCAGTACTGGCATCACTTTGCTGTGACAGCACACACTCTTTCCCACGGGAATTCTTTCTTCTTCTACTGAAGTTTACGAAATATAAGATAAGTTCCATGTTACTGAGAGTGGCTTTTGGAAACAGGTGGTCAGAGCCTGGGCCCAATCAATCCCGGGGGGTGGATTGATCCCAGCTAATCCGAATAGTCCTCTCGCATGTATTTAAATCTGTTAATAATTAAATAAATTCACTCAGCATTCTGTCAAGATTCGTGTGTCCCTTCACTCCGCTATTGGTTCAACAGTGACACTTTGCTTATAAATTTCCTTTTTCTCCTTCAGCCTCCTTTTTTTTCCCTCTCCCCTCCTCTCCTGGGCTAAGCCACAGCACCACTGTGCCCAGGCAGTTTGGCAAGGGCGGCTGTACAAATGGACTAAGGGAAGTCATGGAATTTGAGTTAATTTTTAGTGGCGTAATTACAGCCCTTGGGGACCTGGGTTGAATCCTGGGGTCCATCACTGAGCAGAGCAGCTATTCCAGTCCAGGGGGAGGCTGTGGGGACCAGAATGAATGTCCTGCACAGATGACAATAGCCAGGATAAAATCCAGGAAAACAGCAGGCGGGATGCAGAGATCTCCCTGGAGCCAGCTGCTCTGACAAATACGTGCCAGCTCTTGCTTAGAGCAGAGACCTGTGGCCTTATAATTGCACAAAGTGGTGGGAAAAGGGCCAAGGAGGGGAGGCACAAGCCTGGTGGTAGAGGAGGCAGGACAGAGGCAGGAGAATGCGCCCGCAGCAGGGAGCGGCATGGCACGGGAAGGAGCCACAGCAGCGAGGAAGGAAAGCAGATATCCAACATCAGCACCCCTGGGGAGCAGTCTCCCCTCCCAGCACAATGGTCACTGCTGTGCCCAGCCTGGGAGATAGCCCCGTGTCAGCTCCAGGAGAGCTGTACCCTGCTGCTGGAAAGCAGCTCCCACTCTGAAAGTCCCCCTGAATGCAGACCTCTCACTGGCGGTGAAGACATGCCCCTGTTCTTCTTCCCTTCCCCATTTTCAGGGCTGCAAGGAGCAAACCAAGCCTCTTCCCAAGTGCAGAAATGCAACCTGCAGAGGGTGGTGGTAGAAAGGGCAGAGCAGGGCCCTGCCTCCCACAGCTTTTTTCAAGTTAGTTTGTCTCAAAATGCCTTGAGTGTTTTGGACTTTTCACTGTTGTCAAAGGTGGCAGACAGGGCAGGGCTGTTATTCTGCCGAGGGAGAGAAATACAAATAAAAATAAAAATAAAAAATAATAACCATGTACCTTCAGTGTGACTCAGAGTCATGGGAGACAGTACAGGATAAAGAAGGACCTGGGACCTCGTTTGCTGCCACTCTGTGTGAATCCAGAGGGTTTTGTAACATTTTAAACACCAAATACAGCCTCAGGTGGCCTGATGAAGTCTGATACTTCCCTGTCAAGCACCCAGACATGATGAAACCATGTCCTTCCTCTGCACAGTTTGGGCTTTATTTTGGAAATGGTTAAACTGTTGGTGTTACTTTTTTTCTTCCAAGGTCCCTAATCCAAATGCTTTAGCACCTCCAGAATGATATGCTGAGAATTTGCTTCATCAGGCAACACAGATACCCTCAGCAGTGACTTATTTGCTCTTCTTTTGCAGGCAGGGGAGAGAAACTGATACCTCTGGGGTGCAATCCATCCTGTGGTGGTATCCAAAGCAGGTGAAATGAATCATGCCCTTGACGTGCCTCTTGCATCCGTGGCCTGGGAAAGGCAGCCTGGTGCAATGGAGCCAGACAAACAACACTGTGGGCATCCAGAGTGAAGAGGGAGGCTTTCTGAGCTCTTCATGAGAGACACTCCAAAAGAAGCAGCCAGGAAGGATTATTTGGGACCATTTACACACCTTTGCGTGGATAGTTTGTGCCATTCCCCTCTCCTTCAGCTGATGCTGTCACAGAACACCAGGTCACCTCTTGGGGGGAGCCTCAAAGGGTGCCACATTTGGGCTCCAGGTCTGCTCCACCCCACCCTCACAGGGACCTTACAGGGACACTTGGCTGCTCTTGCAGTGGCCTCAGGATGGAGCCAGAGCCACGCACGGCCCCGGAGAGCCGGGGGATTCCACCTGCCGGGGACTGGGCGGGAGCATCCATGCAGCTCTCTGTAATTTCTCTAATGGCTTTCTTTGGCTTGATAGATATTGAAGGAAGCTTGTTGCTGGGGCAATTTCTATGGAGAGATAATAAGAGATCATTTTCAAGTGAGCAAAACTTTAATGGCACATTCTGGTAATGAGGCAGCAAGGAGAGTAATGACCGGAGACCTTGGAGTGCGAGCACATTGTGAGAGGGGGGAGAACCCTCAGTTCACTGCACAAGGCAGACTTTGGAGGCCTGATCTGTGTCCCCTTCAGTTCAGCCTGGTCTGCTGCTGACTACAGCGAGAGGAAGATTAAGATCCAAGTGTTGGTAATGGGGCTGGATGGCTCCATGGAGATGCCCCAGTGAATTCACTCACTGGGAAATTCGCTCACAAGGAAGACTCTGTAGGGGTCAGGCACCAAATGCACCAGTCTTTTGCTTCAGCAGAAGACAAATTGGAGAAAAAAAAGTCAAAGGAGAGCTGGATAGTCCTGAGCACAATCATGTGCTTTCTCTCTGAAAACAAGAGGAAATATTTTAGCCTGTGTGTGTTAAGATACCGTGTTCCTGGAGATGGGAGGGAAGGGTTGGAACAGAGGGTGAAGGTCCCGTTTGGTTTAAGCTCTGTGTTCTGAGATGGGCATCTGCAGAAATCCTTAGGAAGCAGATCTGAAATTCAGGGATGGTGGTAGAAGCAGAGGGTGTGAAGGCAGAGATGAAGGGTCCATGGAGAGGGAAAGACAATGATAAGATAACGAAGACTAAAAATACCCCACTTATTCCATTAGGTTTTAGATCCAAGGAGGATCTATACCTATTCCTTTGGCGAAATCTGTGAGTGTAAATATGGCACTCAGCAGCCAGTATAAACATTAAAGCCACTTCTGAATTAGGGGGGCAAAATGTCCCCGTATTAGACCACTGCAAAGTCACACATTGCAAGAGACCATGGAGAACCTGTGTGGGCCCAAAGCCACTTAAGGTTCAGGACTGTGCTTTTTAGTCAGTTCTGAATGTCTAAACTGAGGAAAACCTGTCCAAGAATTAAAGTACAGAAGAGACTGTGGATTTCCTGCCTCCTCCTGGAGGTCTGAAGCACTTTCATGCCTCTCCATTCCTTGCATTCATCTCTGCAGCTTGGTTTTGGCAGTGCTTTTAAGGAGGGCTCTCAATCAGCTGCTTCTTAAGGGCAGCCAAAGCCAGTTGCTGTTTACCTCCTCTCTAAAGAAGGAAGGTGAAGGGTCTGCTTTGCTCCAGCCTCGTTAACAGTTGTTTCATTAATCACAGCTTTCCCTTCAAAACCAGAGACAATCTGTCCAATTAACATTAAAGCTCTGGCAGTCGCTTGTGACGGTGGGGAACTTTGCAAGCAGCACTTTTGACAACCATCGCTGTAAGTTTCACATTTTTAAAGCTGCTCACAAACAAACCAGCCCAGTCTCACGTCGCTAATCCACTCTGCTCCCTGCTTGCACGGACCCAGCCTCTTTTCTGTTCACTTTTACAGTGAATCCCAGCAGAGCTCGGGTCCCACAGTGCTTCTCCCAGACCTCTGGGGTTGTGTAGGCATTCCTTGGTGTTACACCCTGACACTGGACTGCACCTCAACTGAGGTCACAAAGACTCATCACGTTAAAGTGCAGGTCCAGCAGAAAAGGCCATTAATAATGTCTTGTCTCCAAATGCCACGTGACCAGAGAACAGCAGAAGCAGTAACGTGCAGGGAAAAAGTTACCCCGTTAACTCCAAGCCTCTCAGTCTAACCTTGACTGGAGATTTCAAAGTGAATTTTGAAGGGAAGAACAATTAAACACGGAGAGATAAAGGGGAAATGAGATAAGATGCAACACGGGTTTACGAAATGTAGATTGTGTCAGACGAACATGATAGCTTTGTTTTGATAAGATACCTGATTTTCTAGACAAAGGAAATGCTGCTGATCTCCTTTATCTAGGCTTCAGTCAGGTATCTGATAGGTGCCATGTGGGAAATTATTAGTGAAGCTGAAGGAAAGGAGGATTAGTAAACTGTAAGGTGAGGTGCAACTCTCTGGAGGGAATTTACCAAAAGAGTTTCTCACAGAACAGTTTGGGAACTGATCTTTTCTTCTTGTGGATGATCTTTGCAATGAAAGCAGGATCCTGAGGCTAAAATCGCCCAGCGACACAGAACTGGAAGTTTTGACAAGGCAGAGAAGAATGAGAGTACAAGTCTGAAAGAACTAAGTGACCTTGAGAATCAGAATAATTGAAATGAGAGGGAAAACAGAAAGTTTGAGATGAGAGGTCAGGGATGTGAGGACATGTGATAGTCTGAGATGTAATAGAGGAGACGATGAGCGGCAAGTGGTCAAGGACGGTGTGGTCTGAGTGACTGCAGCCTGACTGAGATGGCAGGCAAAGACAGGCAAATGCTACCCTTGCGTGTATCAGGAGGGGTATTTCAGCAAATATAGACCAAAAACGGTGTCACTGACCATGTCTGGCTTCTTAAGGTCAGGGTGGATGAGCTTTACCTTGCTCGAATGCAGAGGAGGGCTGGAAGATGGAGAACAGAACACTTACAGGAGGTCAGAAGAGTCAGGAACAGCAAGTTTAATTTGGGAAAAGACAGGCTGGCATGGGAGAGGTTCCAGAGAGGTAAAATGGCTCCAGAAGCTATTGGGATACAGCTCCTGAAGCAGCTGTGGCACGAACACAGTGAGAACACATCAGGAGAAGAGGTTCCCTGCCTGCTGGTGGCAGGTACAGAGACAAAAGAGAAAGTTTTGAGGTCTGAGCTTTTCCTTTCACACTTGCAATGACAAGGACAAGCCAGAGGGTCCCTGACATTCCCATGCTCCCAGGCAGGGCTCCTTCCCTTGAGTTTTTCCCAGTACTCTGAACAGCTTTCTCGCTCCTGATGCTCCCCAGGATCCCTCCAGGCTCCTGACAGAGAGTCGGAACATCTGCGTGGGAAACTGAAGTGATGATTGCAGCACACACAAGAAAATCTCAAGTCTAATGTAGCCAGAATAGGTGAGAAAACCAGGAAAACCAGGTCAGGAGAGGAGCCAGCGCAGTGTGAGAACACAAACTGTCTGTCCAGGCTCACGGTGATCTGCCTGCTACCCTGTGCTACCCCACTTCTGCTGCTCCCTGTTAGCGTTTCCTGCCACTTTCTTCCTACTTTGCATCAGCACAGGACAATCCCCTCTGTATTTTGCCGTCTAAAGCTGCCTAAAGCTGTAAACTGGCATTTGGAGCCCAGCGTGCTGATAACATCTGCGCAGTGCATGTTTTCCCCTCCTGTCTGTTGCTCCTGTGTCAGAGTCATTCTAACTCGAATAAGCTCTTTTCTTTGGCTTTCTATTTGCCTCATTTTCGGGCCTTTTGTGAAACTGGGACAAGTGCTTCCTGATGAACTGACTGTGGATTTGAGGAGCTCGCTGGGAAGGCTATTTACCGGGTGGGTATGAACTGGGCTTAAATCTAAAGGAACTGCTAATGCCTAGTCTGGCACAGGGCTACCACACGAGTCACAGCTTTGATTATTGCTTCCTGCCATGCTGGGAGGTCAATGCGAGATGAAAGAAGATTGGGAAACAGTCAGATTTGAGCAATCATGGTGATACATCCCCGGATGGGGCTGGGAGGAAGAGTGGGGAAGGCTTTGGTGAGCCTGCAGGTTTTTCTTCTCAGCTTTGGGCCAGCAGCACACATGCTGTAATTACATGTAGATGCCGGTGTCCTGGGGAGAAAGCTGTTTAAGGGAAATTCTTGCAAAGTTTTCCCCCCTGCTGGGATGATTGCATGAACAGGTGCCAGGCACTGGGGAGCCTGGTGAGCCCTGAGGAAGGAAGAGGCAGGAGCTGAGGTTTAGAGACTCTCAGTGAGTGCCTTGTTGCCTGTTAAAAAATGCAACCCAAGAACTGCATCATGCACTGGACACGGGTCTGTCTGTCTGTCTGTCTGTCTGCCCCACCTCTTTAACGTGATGCCCTGCAGCTTGTCCTTCTGGTGTACCTGCTCCCCTGTGTGCTGGGAGCTCTGCTAAATCCTGATTGTCATTGCCCTGCTCTCTGTCTGCAGCTCCCAGTTTTTGTAATCCAGGTGCTTTTCATGCACAGCATGCTGGAGAGGCTGGTGGGCAGGACTGGGATCGGGGTCTCAGCTTCAGAGGGAATGGGGACAGGCAGTGAGGGCAGCAGGTGTCACCTTCACTCCCACACTGTTCTCATGCCAGGCCAGTTGTCCCAGGTGGTGACAATTCTGTGTCCACAGAGTGGCTTGCACACTCTGCTGCATCCACCCTTGCCATGCCTCCTAGAAACCACCATCATCTGTGTTTTTCAGAGCAGGAAACTTAGGCACAGGCAGTGAAAGTGGTCCATGGGCAGTGTTTACAAACAAAAAGTACTCTGGAGTTTCAGCAGTTGGTGCTTGAATCAGCATGAAATGAATCCAATCCCCGTGTGACAGGAGCATCCTTCCCCCACTCCATCAGAGGTGTCCTAGCCCAGCCACAGGTATGTGCCTGGTGGCTTCTGTGTCACCTCCTCCTGCCCCTGACCTTCTCCTTGCCCCAGCTCGCCCTAGAGCAGCTCTGGATGGGGAACACAGCTCTGCTCCTGCTCAAATCCTCTTTCAGAGCTCATGTACAGTCCCAGGCTTTCTCTCCCTGCCTGTGCAGAGCTGCCAGAGCAGGAAGCCCTCCTCCCTTCCCTGTGGGATCTCTGTGCTGGCAGATGGGTGGTGAAACTCTGAGTGTCACTATTTGTCCCCTCCAGGAAAGGTCAATGCCCAGCACTTGAGGGCCGTGGCACCACGACCTTTTCAAAGCTCGGACAGATGGCAGTGGCTCTGCAGGGAAAGGCCAGGGCAGGAGGGCAGCTGGCAGCCTTGGCAGGAGCCTGTTCCTGTGGCAGGACGTACGCAGCTCCCAGCCGTGTTTATGGACAGCTCCTCAGCTGCTGGAGCTGCTTTACAGCCGGTGGCTGCAGCGGGGCTGTGGTGCTTGGAGCAGTGCTCAGCCCACGGTGCTGCTCTGACTCTGCCTGAACAGGAGTCAGCAGTGCCCTGGCAGCCCAAAGGATGTCATGGGGGGCATCAGGCCCAGCGTCCCCAGCTGGTCCAAGGAGGGGACTGTCCCACTCTCCTCTGGGCTGGGGTGGCCTCACCTCAAGTGCTGGGGGCAGTTTTGGGCACCAGAACATAAAAAAAGATCTAAAGCTGTGAGGGAGTGTCCAAAGGAGGGACATGAGGATGGGGAAGGGTCTGGAGGGGCCATAAGAGGTCTGGCTGAGGGCACTGGGGTTGTGCAGCCTGGAGAGGAGAAAACTGAGGGGAGGCTTATTGGGGGCTGCAGCTCCTCCCGAGGGGCAGCTCCGAGCTCTGCTCCCTGGGACAGGGACAGGACCCAGGGAACGGCTGGAGCTGGGCCAGGGCAGGGCCAGGCTGGAGATCAGGAAAGCTTCTTCACCCAGAGGGTGCTGGGCACTGCCCAGGCTCCCCAGGGAATGGTCCCGGCCCCGAGGCTGCCAGAGCTCCAGGAGCGTTTGGACACCGCTCCAGGGATGCCCAGGGTGGGGTTGTTGGGGGGTCTGGGCAGGGCCAGGGGCTGGACTCTGATCGTTTTGAGTCCCACCCATCTCAGGATATCCAATGATTCTCTGACTCCTCCCCACTCTGTGAGACCACTGAACTCATTTTCTAATCACACTCCAAAGGTCTGACTGTCCTCTCCCTGGTGCTTAGAGAGTCCTACCCCCACACAGGAGATGTAAGAGATGGATCCATTTCTGACCTCTCCATCTGAACCATCCAGTCTTATTGTCTGTCCTGACCTGGACCCAAGGCTGGAGAGCAGAGGGGACAGGTTTGCTGCCTGCTGCTGAGTGCCCTGCCTGAGGCCGCTGCTGGGGAGCACGAAAAGAGGTCAGGACTGAACTTGCAGGTGATGCACAGTGCTGCCCCTTTCAGAAAGATGCCCGACAGGCTAAGATATTTCCTTGATGTGAAGGCAAAATCTAAATTATATTTGCTTTTCAGAGCCCATCTGCATCTCGCTCTGTGTCAGGATAAGAATTATCTTCCTTATTATGTGTCAGTATTGGAAAACAGGCTGCAGGTGTATGGCTCAGAAAAAAACCCAAAATTATCCAGCCCAGGGTCCTAGCAGCCATATTTTCCATGTGATTTTTCCATGTCTTGGTTTCAGAGTGAGCCATGAGGGTCTTTGCTCTCTGTGTGAGCTCAGAGAAACGCTGGTCTCCACCCCACAGGTTTAGAGATGCTCAGATGCACAGCAGAACTGGGACCCAGATCCAGAGCTGCTCCAGAGGCAAGGAGAGCAGACAAACAGATCCCCTGCTCTCTAGAGAACCCACTTGGGTAAAATTACCTTCCTGGCCAAACGAGATGAAGCATGGAGGAGGTTTAATTTGTGTGTTACGTTCTTGTTAATAACAATATCTAATTAAAACATCTGGCGACAACTTAATGGGCAGAAAAGCAAAAAAAAAAAATCAAGGAGGTTTTATTGAATTTTTCTTTCAACTCCAGCTCTCCAGGTTGGAACGAATCCATCATTGGAGACAGTGCCTTGTTTGTCTGATTCTCTCTTCAGCGTGGCTGTGGAAGTTGTAGCTTTATTGTCTAGAAACTACCCTTAAATGAAACTCGTCATTCTTGCGAAGATGATTGCTTGAAGGGGAGATTAACCTTTACGATGTGATGATGGAAGTTGTTGTTCATTTCGAGAGCCCTTGAAGATTGCTGGGAGCTGGAAGTGATGAAAACTGGACGGGGATTTGGCACCACAATCCCAGAGAGGTGGGAATGGAGTTTGTCTTTGATGGGGCTCCTCATGCTGATTTCATTGCAGGATTATTATTTAGGTATTTTAAGAAATTATATATATATGATTTTATTTTTTTTAGAAGAGCCTAAGTCTTATTTGTATATGTGTGCAGCATCTCATGGAATAAGATCCTGATCCCTGTCTGGGAACTTTATGTGGTTCTAAATAAGAGCAGGGTGATTTCTCAATAGCAGAGTGGTGAGTTTAGCTTGTTACATGCTGAGCATTCCCTCTCCTTCTGCTGCTGGCTTGGGGAAGAGAAGTTGGAACCACATTGTCCACAGCCTCTTGCAGATAAAAAACCTTTGGGATTATTCTTCCTATTATCTTTTAACAAGGAGGACACGAAGGCTGTGCCTGTCAATATTACAAGCCCTGGCCCCTCAGGTGGTGTCACCACTACAGCCCAAAAGGGTGACCTGGATTGTGCAGGTGGAGCTGTGCCCTTGGGGAGGGGAGCAGAGCTCCCAGGACAGTTCAACCACAGCAAACTCAAACCCTCACAAAGATTATACAAATCCAGCAAGGACACGAGTGTAGCCCTGACTAAACAGTTCTGTGTGAAGTGACACAAAGTTGTTTTCAAGCTCTGCTGTGTGTGATTGATCTCCTGTAACAGGACATGTGCAATTAGCCAGCAGCTCTGCTATTAATAACCATCCCCAAGCATGTGGATGAAATGAATTGGTGTCTCTGTGGATTATTGCCTTTCTCTGTCTGACACTTCTCTAGATGAGTGATACAGAACAAAAAGGGAATTTTAAGAGTATATAATTGAGTGTGTATTAGGGTTTATGAAGAGATTCCTACAATAACTGTCATGTTCCACCTGATGGAGTAGCTGTGATGTGAACATGCCAAAGAACCACTTTCCTTGCTGTGATCTTTGTTCTCACTTGCTTTGCCTGCATTATCTGAAAATCTCCTTTAGCTGATGCCACTGAATGCAGCCTGAGTAATGACTTGAGTGCAAAATAAGGACAGGAATAAAGAATGAGGTGAACACTTACTGTCAGAGGCCTCAAAGTGAAGGAGGCCCACTGCTTCAGAGGCAGATGGCTTGTGCTGCTTCCACCAGTGACAGACCCTCTGGAAATCAGGACACCTCGATTTATATCCTGGTGGAGGCTGAAGATCCAGACACCACTGCACTGTCAAACCTCTGCTCCAACGGGGACAGCTACACCATCAGAGGAAGCACTGGGAAGAGAATGAAGGCATGGAGGGATGAGGTGACTTTCTTTGTGTGGCACAGCCAGGAAAGCTGCTTTGGGTGCTGGGTGTCCCATACCCTCAGCTGGAGAGTCCTGGCAGGGTTATCCTGTTGCCAACGTGAGGAAAAGTGATTCCTCAGAAATGAAAACTTGCCTGTGGTCTTAAACATGGTTTTGTGGAGGTTGCAGCAAGGCAACTGAAGCAGTTAGTGCCTTTGCTGAGGGTGCTGGAGCCCTGTGACCCTGGGAGAGCGCTGCCATCCCGCTGTGACACCCAATGGCAGCAAAAGCTGGGGGGGTCTCTGGGACCACCCCACGCCAGGGGGAGAGGGGGGAGATTTGCTTTCCCACTCTTTGAGGCCTTGCTGTGTGTCACTGACCTCAACAGAGATATCTGCTGCTCTCACCTACATGCCAACAAAATACCTTGGCTCTGAGGAGTGGGAATCCTGTTGGGATTTGGTGGTGTTGGGGTGCTGCCGTTACATTTGCATCCAACAACACAGAGAAAGCTCCCTTTGCATCCCAGCTTTCCCATCACCAGCCCAGACCTTTTTCCATTGTTGCCCTGGATTTTCCCATCCTATTTTCTTTCTCTGGCCTTCTTTTTCCCCCTCCATTTTTCACTTTGGCCTGTCACACACACACGGAATCACACACTCAATCCTCCCAGAGCCTCGGGCCTGCCAGCAGATCTCGAATGCAGTGGGGCTGAGGGATGCCCTGTCACCTCCTGCCCCTCCACGTCCCCCCTGCCCTATTCCCCACTGATCTATTGCAAAGGACAGGTAACCTCAGCCAGAAAGATGGATGCCACAATTACCTTCCCCTTTTCAGCAGCTCTTTCCCCTTGCCTCTTCCTGATGGAAACCGTGGGCAAGAAAAATCTATTATTACTCTCCAAATCATATCAAATATTTATCAGGGTAATTCTCTAGTTATCACCACCGATTGCAAGCCTCAGTCACGTCCTAAATCTTGTTAGTGTCATCCCTGGGAACGTGGCTCGTCTGTCTCCTCAGCTGAGTGCTGCACGAGCCAGGCTGCCCCAGGGGAACCTGGCTTATGGAAAAGCCGTGGAGAAGGAGGAGGAGGAGGCGATCAAAGATGGGCATGAGCTTCCCAGATCCCCAAATTCTCCCAGGGCACGAAGTGAGCTCCACTCAGGGCCAAGGGCGGGGCACCACACCCCTTGGGTGTGGGAAGGGGAGGTCAGCTGGGCCACACCGAGTGATCTGATGGTGATGCTCAGATAAGATCATTCCTAATCAGAAACTGTCTGAAACACCCCAAAAAGAGAGGTCAATTCTTGCCCAGGAGTTACCCAGGGCTGTGTGGGAAGTCAGTGGCAGGGAGCAGAGCACAGCTCAAGGTCTCTGGCTCTGACACGACTGTTCCTTGTGCAGCTCTGTGGCTGGTTGGAAGCAGCTCTGTCCTGGGGGTCCTGTAAGTCAGGGCAACCTTGACATCCCTGCAAGCCGTGCCAGGGAGCCTCCCCTTGCACCCACCGTGTGCAGGACCAGCAAATGCAGCCACTCGAGCTGGGCTTTTGTTGTCGTGGTTCTTGGCACCAATGTATTTCCAGATTGTACCTATTTTTAAACTCCTTATTGGGTCAGATCTGGACAGCTTGGAGACTTCAGCTCTTCCCTCTCTCTACCCCTGTGCACACAACTTCGTGCTGCAAAAGGAAGAAGTGAGCAGCAAATTTCCTCTGCCAGAACCAATCAATCTGGCACCTGTCATCAGCATCACAGCAGCTCTAAAATATTTAATTTCTTAATGATGAATTGGCAGATTGTTTAAAAAAGACAACGAGGAAACAAAGACAAGGAAACAGACACTCACAATCTGCAGTCTCACTCTTTGCCAGGCTGAGCCTTTGGAGCCGATAGCAGGAATGTGTTTTTCCATCCCAGCTACCTGACAGTGCTGCCTATTCCTAAAGCCCTGCTGGTTGTCGTGGGGATTTTCCTCCTCTGTCACCAGACCCTTGATTTAACATCCCAGTGTGTCCCACCACTGATTCCTGGACAAACTCAGCCTTCAGCGAGATTTTTGTTTTCAGAAAACAGGCAAACAGATTCTCAATGGCACAGATTTTACCTCCTGCAGTGCTGTACACTGGAGTCAGTAAGGAAAAAGAATGATCAGGCTGGGTGAGAGCACAGGTACATCCAGCCAGGCATTCCAGTTCCAGCAGCGACCCACTGCTCATGTTTTGGGAAATGGTCAGGAATAGTCCACTCATAAAGTGCTATTTCTCTCACAGCCTCCAGCAATCTGGAGCTCAGGGAGATATTTGTAGTTTCTAACTCCAACTGGAATTTTCTTCCATTTTTTCTTCTAGTCATTTTTTAAAGTTATGCAGACTTTGGGAATCCACAAAAATCTTCACTCAAATAGTCCCATAGTTCTCTTGTGTGAAGCTGAATATCTTATTTTGTTTTCAGCATATCTCCTACTAATTTAACTCGGTGTTCCCAGTTCCTGCATTAAAGAGACAGTGAAAAATCATTCTCTCTTCGCCTCCCATCCCTCGAACATGTTTGGCTCACAAAACAGGGAGAGGCAGAGAGAGGCCTGGGTTAATGGAGACCAGGATTGGGAATTTGCAGTAGACAGTCTGATTCCAGAGGATGTTAGCTTGTGTTTCCTGTGGATTCCTTCTGCCTCTGGCTCCTACAGCTGTGAGCTTGGAGGGGAGCCAGGGTCCTCACTTGTACCGTGGTTTTTTTGGAAATGCATATGGTAATTCTGGTAGGAGTCACTTCAAGGAATGCTGTAAATACAAGCAAGGAAACTGCCTGACCAAACTGAATCCTGTATTGCAAATATTGTGATATTTGGTGGTTTTTATTTTGTTTTATTAACTTCTGAGTCCTGTTATTGGGACCTTTTAATTAACAAAGAGCCATAAGGTCTCACTAAAACAAACACAAACTTTCATCCACCACAGAAAAAACTCCTGGAAACCAGCTTTAATGGCTTGTGAAAGCCTCCTGAACCCCGGGGAAATGAAGAGGAAGGGAACATTTTTTCACTTACCACCATTTATTATTTTTAAGCCGCCTCATGACGGGGAGCGGTGACGCTCCTCGGTGCCGTGACCAAACCTACACCGTTCCTCTGGGCTGGGGAGCGTGGCAGGCGTGGGTGGCTGGCTGGCAGCTCTCAAGCACAGCCTTCCTGCTTCTGCTTCCTCCTCTGCCTCTCCCGGCAGCGTGTGGGGATCCAGAGCTGCTGCTGCTGGGGTGGCAGCGTGCAGGGGATGCCGGGGTCCTGCAGCATCTCAGCTCCATCCACCAGCAGATACCTGGCAGAGCCCTCAAGCTCTGCCTGCTCTGGCGATTTGGTTTAGTCCTCCTGTAACGTGTAAATAGGCAAAACAAAAGCTCCCACTTGTACAGGAAGGGCTTGAGCTGCTTTCACAGAATCACAGAATCACTGGATTGGAAGAGACCTTCAAGATCATCGAGTCCAACCCATGCCCTGACACCTCAACTAAACCATGGCACTGAGTGCCACGTCCAATCCTTTTTAAAACACATCCAGGGATGGTGACTCCACCACCTCTCCAGGCAGACAACTCCAGTACTTTATCAGTACTACGTGTCCAGTTCTGGGCCCCTTGGTTTGGGAAGGATGTTGAGACACTGGAGCGTGTCCAGAGGAGGGCAACGAGGCTGGTGAAGGGCTTGGAACACAAACCCGATGAGGAACGTTTGAGGGAGCTGGGGTTGTTTAGCCTGGAGAAAAGGAGACTCAGAGGTGACCTCATCACTCTCTACAACTTCCTGAAGGGTGGTTGTGGTCAGGTGGGGGTTGGGTCTCTTTTTCCAGGCAGCAACTGACAGAACGAGAGGACACAGCCTTAAGCTGTGTCAGGGAAAGTATAGGTTGGATATTAGGAAAAAGTTTTTTACAGAAAGAGTGATAAAATATCGGAATGGTCTGCCTGGGGATGTGGTGGAATCACCATCCCTGGACGTGTTTAAAAAGAGATTGGGCGTGGTGCTCAGTGCCAGGGTTTAGTTCAGTTGAGGTGTTGGGGCGTGGGTTGGTCTCGATGATCTTGAAAGTCTCTTCCAACCTGGTGATTCTGTGTGATTCTGTGATCACTCTTTCCATAAAAAACAGAGGGGTTAATGGAATTAGGAGCATTCCCCATCACAGGGAGCTGGTGCCACAGGGAATGGTGGCAAAGTGACCCCTCCCTGTTGGTGTGGGTCTGCTCCAGGGCAAGGCAGGTTTCCCCCAGCCCCTGTGCAAAACCTCTGAACCACAGAAGGAGGTTTCCATTGTGCTTGGGCACAGGGATAAGATGAAGTCAAAGGGCAGCACTTTCGTGTCAGGCAGCTCTTTCCCCTGGGAACTCTGGATCTCTGTTTCCTGCAGCTGCTGCTTAAAGAGAAGTTTGCTCCACTGGTCCTGCCTAATGTTTTTTGGAAATTCTGAATGGAAAACATCCTGCTTATCTCTAATCAAAGCTGGGTTTTCTCTGCCTCTGGGCCAAAACATTGCAACAGGCTTGGCCCTAGTGGGAGCAGTGGATGCTGAGCAGTGGAGCTGCCTGCTGCCTTTCCAGGCATGGCAAGAACCTGACAACCCACCTCATCCCACCTGTGCCACCAGCTGCAGGCCTTTGGGGTGTGGAAGGGGAGATCAGACAGCAGCAATTCAGCAGCTCTGAGCCGCAGCACAGGCAGTCTGGAGAGGCATCGCTTCCCCATCTATTAAAATAGATCCCGCTGCCAGCAAAAAGCTGGGAAGTGTGACTCAAAAGTGGGGGAAGGAGAAGGGATGGGGCTGATCAGCAGCTAGACACCCACACCAGGACAGCAGCTCAGCAGAACCAGCTCCATCCCACCGTTGTCAGCGTGGTTGAACACGTGCTGGAGCAGAGCAGGGACTGAGGGAGGAGTTGCCTGTGGGAAGTTTTTGGCTCACAGTGAAGGCACGTGGGGGGTGTCTGTGGGATGGGCAGTACCAGAGTCCTCTCCGCTACAGGCCTTTTCCAGAAAGCTTTAACAAGGAGCAGGAGCTTAAAGAGATTCTCTCTTGCTGCCCAAAATCAGCCCTGGACACTGCTCCGAGGGTGTCCCTCTGCCCTTGACTCCTTGCCAGCCATGCCTGGCTGGAAACTTCCTCCAGATGGAGCAGGCTAGGAAAGGTGTGGAAATGCAAAGAGGAAGGAAATGTGAATGTATGAGCACCCCAACTGTATGTTTTTGCTGTCATTTAGACTGCTATAAAATGAATAAAGTATTGAGTTAAAATTGAGTAAAATATTGTGATTCCACTCTAATAACTTTTTTCATCCACTTATGCTGGAATACATTTACTCTGAGTTGAAATTCTTGTCAGATCCTTTAGTTTACTATTTGATTGCAAAGAACCTACTTTCTCCCAGATATCTTAGTTTTTTCATTAAAAAGTGCTAACTGAAGGTGGTCAGCCATAGCCACATGTTGCACTGAAGGCAGAGCTGTGGGGTGAGAGGGAAACAGGAATATTTTGGATGCTGAGGTGGGTGCATCACCAAAGCTAATTATAACACTTTCAGCCTAAATAGTTTGGCTCCTTGTTAGTTGGATTAAAAAGGACAAATTTTCTGTGAAAGGCTTTGACAAAGGAAGGGTTTTGGCTGAGTTTCTTCAGGGGAACCTTGTCCTTGCCAGCCCACCTCTCCCTGGGTGTGTGGTGTGGACATTCGCCCCTTTGCCCACTCCTGTCCAGAAATCCTGGCTGGGGATGAAGCAGCAGAACCTGGAAAAGCAGCTTCTCATTAAAACAACGCCCTCAGTCACTTGCTTTGATGACCCAGTGCTACCAGCTCCTGGGATTTCATCCCCCAGCCCAGGCAGTGTGCCCTGAATGGTTGGGGTTTTCTTGCATTAGCTCATTTTTCCCCTGCAATGAGTCATTTTCTCCTTGCAGAATTTTCTAGGGCTTGGTTAGGCTCCAGGGCTCGCTTGCATCCTTGCTGCCTGTCTGAGGTTCGGGGGGAAGGCAGGCTGGAGCTGCAGCAGGGCAGGAGGGACTGACAGCTCTGGGCTGGGAAGCTGGCATCAGAGCAGTTGGAGGAAACAGGAGGGTGGAAGGAGGTTTCACCTGGAATTGTGACTTGGAGGGGACTTGGGGAATGGGAAGAGGCCAAGCTATGACACCCCAATACAAAAACAACATTAAACCATTAGAGAGTGTCCAAAAGAGGGACATGAGGATGGGGAAGGGTCTGGAGGGGAAGCCGTATGAGGAGTGACTGATTTGACTCGGTTTGTTCGGCCTGGAGAAGTGGAGAGCGAGGGGAAAACTCATTGTGGTCTTCAACATCCTCAGGAGGCGCAGTGGGGCGGCAGGCACTGATCTCTTCCCTCTTGAAATCAGTGACAGGACTCGAGGGAATGGCTGGAGCTGTGTCGGGGAGTTTAGGTTGGAAATCAGGAAAAAGTTCTTCCCCCAGAGGGTGCTGGGCACTGCCCAGGCTCCCCAGGGAATGGTCCCGGCCCCGAGGCTGCCAAAGCTCCAGGAGCATTTGGACACCGCTCCAGGGATGCTCAGGGTGGGGTTGTTGGGGGTCTGGGCAGGGCCAGGAGCTGCACTGGATGATCCTGATGGATCCCTTCCAGCTCAGCGTATTCTGTGATTCTGTGATCCTATGATTCCATGATTCTGTGATTCAGTGAGAGGAGTGGGCACCTGCCATGGCTGGAGCAGCTTTCATTAAACAGCAAGAAAGGCCTGCTAGGAAACCCCCAGGACAAGGAATATTCTGGGTGAAACAGAGGGCAAAACCCCCATTTTCCACTCCACGTCTCTTTTGCTGAGGGATCCTCATCGATTCCTCTCTGAGATCTGTCTTCAACAGCCCAGTGGGGTTTGGGGCTGGCTCAGTCCCGTGCTGAAGGACACATTCGGTCACCCCGAGCTGCCGTCCCCGCTGCACCCGTGGCAGCGGTGGCCGCAGGACGTGCCAGGGCTGGGAGCAGGGACACGCAGGGACAGCGGGGTTTTGCCGTCCCTCCAGCAGTGCGTGTGTGTGTGTGTGTGTGCAATGTGCACCTGCAGCACACGATGGCACTGCAGGAGCGCGGAACGCTCCGCTCCTCGGGCTCCTTCCACCGGGCTTTGCCCGCGCATCGCCCGCTCCTCTCCGCCCTTCACCCCTCCCGCCCGGGCTGCTGCGGGCGCGGCTCTCAGGGACAAGGTGCGGGGAGGTTGGGGGATACCTCACCCCGAACTCTGCTGTTCCCAGGCAGGACAAAGCTTTCTGCAGCTGGGATCCCCCATCTCCGCGGGACCAGAGCAGACACCGAGCTGCAGCGTGGCCCGAGCCTGTCCTTGAGCTGGCATCCTCCAAAATGCACAGTGGCTGCTTCCCCACAGCTCAGCACACCTGAGACTTTTCCCTCCACCTTCCCCTCCTTCCCCAAAGGGGCCGGCTGCTCCCAGCCAGGCACAGGACAGCCCAGGGATAATTTGGGCAGCAGCCCCTCTAAGGCAGCGTGTCCCAAATTCCTCCAGCTCTGAGGAAAGCTGCCCTGGGCTGGCTCAGCGCCCGTGGCTGCCAAATCTCTACTTTCACCTGCTGAGCTGCCCCAGGCACGGAGACGGGCTCCAAACACGCCAGGCGGAATGAAACCCCGGTGCAGGTCTTGCATGATAATATCCTGCTCGGCTGCCAGCTGGAAGAGAGGAAATTCGTTACTTTCCTTGCTCCTGAAGGTGCAGATCCTCCAGCCAAAAACCAGGGAGCACCGTAGGGATGAAGAGAAAAGCTGTAACAGCATTTCTATATAGAACAGGCTTTTTTTTTTTTTTTTTTTTTTTTTTGAAATAATCCCTGCAGGAGAGAAACTCTGCTAAAATATCTGGAAGTGACAATCCTGGTGTTTATTCGTTCTTATCTACAAAGATTTTGCGATGTATAAACGCAGCAAGTTCTGCCCAAATTATTGTCAGATCGAAACCAGTGTGATCCCCTTCACAGAGATTGTCTGGAGTTATCTGGTGGGCACAAGGTGGATGGCTCTGCTTTTTCTCCATTATTGTCCCCACATGAAAAAAGTTCTCACTGCGACTTTTCCATAAACTAGAAGAAATATATCCAGGAGAAAATACACCCAGAATCATGAGAGGAGGGGGGAAAATCCCTGTTCCAAGAGAGAAGGACAGAGGGGTTTGATTCCTGCAGCTCTTGTCCCTCTCTCTGGATGGAGCACTCTTTACTCGATATCTCCCTGCTGTAAATGCAGCTGATTGATTTTCTGTTTCTTCTTTTGCACTTGTTTATTTTAATAAAGATAGATTTATTTTATTTGGAAGCCTGAAGCAAAATGTTCCCATGTCTCCACCCACCCTTCTGGCACTAAGCACTGATGGTTATTTCAGTGGTTATAATTTGATTTCTGCCTCTCCTGCTGGGCTGATGTGAGAGAAACAATATTTAGAGAAGCTGATTTTTAATTTTTTTTTTTTTTCTGGAGTAAGGGAGACAGAGGCTGGGAGCAGTATGGGAAGAGGGAAGGATGCAAGAATGCACTCACGTTTCCCAAGCATTTTATTTCCAAGTTTGCAACCTCTGATGGACAAAAAGGACAGGGCAGCTCAACTCATCCATTGCTCTCTGAAGAATGGAGAGTGATGCATCTTCTGGGGTGTTTTTCTGCTATTCTTGGTCTGTTGCAGGGACTTGTTGTAGCTGCTCTTTGCCAATGATTCCAGGTTTATAGCCTGAGCTATAATTTCCATTTTGCAAGTAGGGAAACTGAGGCAGAGAGGAGTAAATCAGTAGTAAATCAGGAGTAAATCAGTAGTAAACCAGTCCTTTTTCCTTCAGATCACCTGCCACCAAGAACAGAGTCAGGAACAGGACTGATTTCCAAATCCAGGATGTTATCAACCATCAACAACACCCCACCCACCTCAGCACTGCCATCTCTCAATTAAACTCAGACAAAACGAGATTTTCACCACAGCTTAGCAGCCGGACCTTGAGCAGCAGATTTTCCAAATAGTTCAGGTACTCCCCAGCTCTTGACGTTTCTTAGAGGAAAACTGCTGTATTTTGCTAAGAGGAATTTTTTTTTTGGCAGAGAAAAAAGTCTGACTCTTCATTTCGAGATGCAGAATAAAAACTTGTCTATCACTTTTTTACTGCTTTTTAAAGGATCAGCCTCCCTCTATTTCCTTTTGTCTTTAATTTTTCTGGCTTCTGGAAAAAGGGCTAGAGAGTGCCTCTGTGCATAACTGAAGATAATAACTTAGCTAAATATTTTTTTTCCTCTTTTAAAGTATATATCAAGATTGCCTGCTGCACAGTTTACATTTCCTGCTGTGGAGACAAATACTTTAATTAAAATGGGAGGGAAAAAAAACCATGCAGAAAAAGAAAAAGCCTCTGTGAAAAGAATCCTAAGAGGTTTGAAATGGGCAAATGAAGCCCTTTGGCAGCCAGGCTGCATTTTGCATATATGCAAATATAAATATTTGGGGATATTTTGCTCAAGGCAAGGAGGGAGGTGTTGGTGAAAGCCAGGCTTTGAGAGAGACCTTTTTGAGAAAAGGCCTCAAACTGTTTGACCTCCACCTCCTCCAGCCCCTCCTCCAGTCCTGGTGCAGGACAGATGGAATGGTTTTAGATGATCATGTCTTGAGAATTAGAAGAAAACAAAATTTTCTAAATACTTTGGCCTTTTCTCTTTCGTTCACTTAAGTGCAAAGCATGAAATTAATTCCTTGCGGTTGCTGTATTTGATTATGGGACTCCTCGTACCTGCTCTCTCTCTCTGGGCTTCAGCTTGTTCCGAGGGAAAGCCCAGCAGCAGCAAAGAACCAGAAACTCCTCAGAGTGCCAGGCTGGTCCCAACTCCAGGGACAGATGAGAGGAATGGGAAGCTGCAAGTACAAAATTGCTGCCCAGACCTGAAGTTCTTCTCCCAGTGTGGAGTTAAAAGCTGAAAGCATCACATCTGATTTTTCACTGCAGATTTTGGCAATGCAGGAAAAGAGGGAAGCCCTGTTTATAAGGGAGAGTGCAGTGTAAGTCTGCAAGGCTTGCCTGGAGGAAAAATGCCAAGAGAACTCTTTCCTTGCATTTTTAAGCAAAAGGAGCAGCCTGTGAAGGGCACCCCCTCACTCCACTCCCAAGCCTGCAGTCGGTCTGCAGCCAGCAGAGATCAGCTTGTTCTCTCTCAGATATTTCTGGGAAACACTCCCAGTATCTTTCCCCTGAAGTACATCCATCCACCCGGGAAAACACCCTGCATCCCAAAGCACACCAGGCTCTCAGGGCTTCCCGTTTAGAGCCAACCACTGGGGGATCACTGGAGCTCCTTGGCACGACCAGGGGGAGCAGCAGCTGCCGGCCCTGCCTTCCAGAGGGTGGTAGTGAGCAGCAGGATTTGCTTGGATGGATTAATCAGACTCCCAAAGATCTTTTTCCAGGCCAGGGTAGAGGTGGATAGAGAACATCACAGCGTGCTTCCCCCTGCTAAGCTGGGATTTGTACCGAGCTCATTGAGGATAATTAGATGATCACCATCAGATGGGGAAGCTGAGCTCTCACTTTGTGCACCTTCCCTCTAAGAGAGCAGAATATCATTCCTGCTTTTCACCAGCCTGAACCAGCAATTGTCTCTTTGAGCTGTGATGCTGTCCCTGTGTAATTAAGGCTGTCAATCACACTCAGACACCTAAACACTATAAACTCCGTGGCTTAGCAGGGCTGAGCACAGGACTGTAGTGCTTGGCAGTCGCAGTTGCAGGCTCCTTTCCCGTGTTGGTGGGACTCACTGTGGGGCTGTGAGGGGGAAGGATCCCTGGGAAGCAGTTATGTGTCTCCAGTGCTTCCTGGATGGCCGAGACTGAGGGCCCTGTGCAGGTGGGGGGATGAGCTGCACTGATCCTGAGCATCATTTCTGGTCCAGAACCTGATTCTTGGGCTCAGGGTATTGGTGGGACCTGCCTGGCAGGGAGTTTGGGTGCTTATTTGCTGTCTCAATGGGTCAGAGCACGTAGAGAAACAGGAAAGGTTTGACCCACCCAGCTCCTCTGCTCCTCGCATGGTTTTCCGTGGCTGGAGGGCTGGGCAGGGCAGCCAGAGGATGAAGCAGAGGCTGTGCCATGGAGGTGCCTCAGCTGGACTGCAGCAGATTCCCTGGTGCTGACGGTCACTGATGGCCATCCCACAGCCTGTTCACTGCCTGGCTCTGTCTGGAGCAACAAACGAGGCTTACCTGAGGCCAGGGATTGTCTAAAACTCAAGCTGTTCAAGGTCCTGAACAGCTTGACATAACTTTGGCAATAGCTCTCCATCTGTTTCCACCTAAATTCCTTCGTGAAGGAGCCCTTCATGCTTGGGAAGGGGCTGGCTTTTCATGGAACTGAAGTGTCCAGCAGCTGGGAGACAGGACAACACGGTCATGAGCTCAAACCCCTGCACTTCCAGACCTCTTTAAGAGATCTCCTGAACTATCCCTCATTCTCAGGCCTGAAAGCCTTTAGGGGGGGCTAGTATGAAATGAAATGAACTTGGTTTCTTTCACAGGAAGCATCCTTTGTGTGGAAAAAGGCCTTTCCTGGAAGGTTTGTTACCCGTGCCTTGAGTGCCTGGGGTATTTCGTTGAATGAATCAGTGCCTCGGTGGCTGCTGGTGGGTGGCAGCCTGGGGTTTGTGTGCAGATAAACAGGGAAGGAAAAAGGGTTAAATTCAGTCAAGTGTTGCCCAGTGGCATCTGGATACCATCCCAAGTGAGCCAGCAGGCCAGCAGAACGTGGGGTGCAGTGAGGAAAACTTCCCCTGAAGCACGATCAGGAGATGCGCTGTCGAAATGATCAGTGCACAGTGAGGCTTTGTCATGGCTGTCATGAGCTCTGTCATGACATGAATGAATAAATGAAATTACAAACAGAACTGGACAAACAAGGGGAGGATCAATAAGTGTTCCCCAAAAGTGCACAGATGGAGGAATAACCAGATGTAAAACACTGCTTCAGGTTCGGAGCCCTGCTCCTACGGGGAAAGAAAGACTTTTCCCCCCTGTCACAGCACTGCAGTGTCATTCTCATTCCAGTCTGCCCCACCACCATTCTGCAATCAAATCCCTTTTCAGAGTTATATTTGTGTCTGTGGTTCCAGACCTCAGATAACCTGGTTCTCTGCTGATGAGCAGCTGTGCTGTATGAGCCCTCTCACACGTGCTCCTGTGCTTTCCCTGCCTGGAGACCATTACTGATAATTAGTTAGTGTAAAATGAGAGGAATTTTGTTTGGCATTCCTTAAAACACTTCTCCCAGCTCTCTGGCCTGGGGCTGGCTGTTACAGCCGCTGCTTCTGCAGCACAGCTTTCCCCATCACTGCATGATGGAGGATTATTTCATTAATGGATCTAATGATACTTTGTCTTTGGTGCTGACGATTTTTGTGGTGGTGCTGTGCAATCTTTAATTAACTTTGAGCCTGCCAGGCACTACGAGGATGTTGATAACCTGCAACAAATGCAGCAGAAGCTTGAAGGCCTGACGTGGCAAAATAACCTTGTCCAAGGTCACGCAGCGACTCTTGGCTGGGTCCAGGTTTGATGCCAGGTCTCCTGGTGAAGCAATGCTGTAAGAAAAGTACATTTCCCTGCTAAAAAGTGTGAAGTGGGGTAATCCAGGCGAGGATTGTGAAGTGCTTGGGGGACCAGGGAGCGTGTTCAGGAGCGTGGGGGCTGCACAGCTCAGCCCCACGGCGCTCAGGGCAGTGTTTGGGTTTGCATTTGGCCGTGTTGGCTTTGCGCGAGCAGGAGCCGGTTCTGCAGCACGCGGGGCAGGGACAGGCATTTAATGTGTGGATTAAAAGTGAGGTGTCACACGAGGGCTGCCAGCAGGGAATACACACGCAGAGGCACGTGGAAAGGAGGGAGACACACAGACCTCGCACAGGCCCTGTTGTGGATGTGGATTTGTTAAAAGCTGCTGGTTTTTTTACAGGATTTGTTAAAAAACGTGGTGATTTCTTCCATTCAAAGCTTTTTGATTCCCATGGAGCTCTATGTTTTACCAACCCAGAGGCTCTGTGTTCATGAGCCCTCATCTTCTGACCACCTTTCCATGAGATGCTCCTTGTTTGAGTTTTGGAGGTGCTGTCCATGCACCTGGCCTGTTTTATTTATGTATTTTTTTTTTAATGTATTGAGTGTGCAAGAAGCTGCTGGTCCCAGCTGCAGGGGTGCTGCTGGTGTTGGTTTTGTAAAAACATGAGTTTGAAATCCTGACCAGATGCTTGCTCTTTCCCCTTCCCAGGGATCTGCCACCACGGGAATCATTGCTTTGGACTTAAACCCTCCATGTGTGCCCAGAGGTCAATGCTGAAGCTTTGGTTACCTTGGAAACCAGGACAAAACTGCGCCTGGCCATTATTGCAATATGGGTCACTCGTGGAAAAAAAAAAGAGATAGAAAATGCCTCCTCTTCCAGCTGAGGTGTTTTCCATAGGGGAACCTACAGGGCTGAGCAGGTCACAGTTTGTCCTGTCCCATGTGGGGTGGGAGGTGAAGCCCTGAGATTCAGAGCACTTTGCTGGCCCCTGACTGCAGAGGTGGAGGGTGGGATGTTGCACAGCCCTTGGGCAATCCCCTCCTGTTTTGTAAGCAGCCACCCTGTGCTCATCAGTTCTTTGGGAAAAGCACCAACACGAGATGCTAAGCCCATCCTTAGTCCCTGAGAACGGGAGGGGACGTGGGTGTCGTACCTGCCATGGGATTTCAGATTGTTTCCTAAACAAATTGGAGCGAGGGAAAGTCACACTCATCCCTTTGGAAAAGGGCCAGGTTGAACACTCAGAGATTTCAGTGATTTGCTAATTGTTGGGAAACATTGCTGTCTGCAGGAGGCAAGAAACATTTCTTTTATTGTTCTGTTTGAGAACAAAGGCACTTCTGGTTTCAAGGAGTTTACACTGTCTTGTGGGAGGGGGATTGGAGTGAGGACAGGTGAAAATTACCTTCATATCTCCTTTGAGGTCTTCCCATGGCTTCATAGCCCTTTTTTTTATTATTATTGTTTTCCTTGGCATGCTGTCAGAGCATTCCATGTCTCTTCCAGCTTGTTTTAAGCATGGAGCCACCCTGCCAAGCCTTTGTGTGCTGCAGATCTTCCACCTTTAAGAGGCCACCTTAAACCACCACTTACCTGTGCTGGCTCCTGTCCACATTCCACCCTGGAGCCACATCATCTCATCCTCTCCTGCTTTCTCCCAGGATGCATCTATGTCATATTTCCCCTTGTTTACTTCCCTTGCTGCTGCTTTATTCATGGCCTGTCACCTTCATGGGTTCACCTCAGTTTCTACCTCTCCAAAATGCTGCCTCTACCAGCAGAAAGGACCTACAGTGATGGATTTACAAGCTGCTGTGCAACCACCTTGCTGCAGCCTCTTAGCTGGGTGTTCATGGGGAAGAAAACTCCTCCTGCACAGATCTTGGAGGGCAAACCCTGAAATGGGGGTGGTTTGGCTTACATCAGGCTGCACCTCTGACAGGAGCTTCATTTGGGGTGTGGGAACATCAGTGCAGCACCCATACGGCTGTTCTGTCCATGGGGGGGTGAAACTTCTGTTTTTCCTCTCATTTCCTTCCTCCCTCCCTCCCCTTCACTGTGGTCAGGCTGTCAGGGCTCTTCCTGTGCCCTTTGTGTCACTCCTGTTCCTGGGTAACTTCTCTTCTGGTATCTCAGCCCTGCCTCATGATCTGCCAAGGGTTAATGCCCTTCCTCTGCTGCCACCGCTGTTCCCTCGGGGCTGCCTGGTTCCTCCTCTGTTGGAACCTAAATGGTTTTGTCCTGCTTGGTGCAGGCAGCTCAAGGCCAAAGAAATGCTTAAAAAATCCCCCCAAAACATGCAAACTGAACAGAACTGAGAGAAAAGGGGTGTTTGAATAAATTCTCTTTATCAGGGACACTGATAAAGACAGGTTTTACTCTGTGCACAGATAAGTCTGTGCTCTCCAAAAAGCACATAATAGCCACACAGGCTTTGTAGATTCCAACAGACAGCATTCCAAATGCAGGCAAACCTGCATCTGGATCTGGCTTGACCACTCTTTTGGAATTTATTGCTTTGCAAGTGCTGGAAGTGGGCTCTCAGCAGTGTGGACAATTAATATTCTGTGTTCTTCTCCTGGCAAATGCCATAAAAGTCTTAATGGGGGAGAGCTGATGTCTAAAGCATGCCATGAACTAACCCCAGGGAGGGTTTGTGTTTTCTCTCTGGGTAACGTGTACACAAGGACTTTGCCATGGCTTGCAGGAGCTGGGTCTGCGCTTTCTGCTGCAGTCATTGCAACATTTTCCTGTCGTGTGGTGTCAAGTCACGGCAGTGAAACCACAAACATGAGGCTCAGGAGTCTTGGCACTGGTCAGCGCCTGTGGCATTGCTCTCAGTATTCACAGAAAGCAGGTCTGCTACACAGCTCTTTGCTCTTATGCTATGGTTTTCCCTCAAAACAGGGATCTGGAATCTCTCCAGGTCATCATTAGAGCTGCCCCTTGTTTCCAGCTTCCCCGTTGTGTCCCAGCAGTGCTGCAGGCACTCGATATTTAACCGTGCTTCAGTTGTGGCACTGAGCCCCCAAACCAGCCTTTCTTGTGTCCAGTTTAAAAAGTCTGAGCTCTGCAGTGCTCCATGCCCTATGCACCTTTCATGTTTGACAGTCTGAATAAATCCTTGCCCTACAGCAGACTCGTTATTATCAAGAGAAGTGGGGGAAAGGAGGTAGAATAAGTAGGATAAGTCAAAGCCACAGTAGTACAAAACATGTAAATCAGACTATGAGACACCATAATAAGGATGTAATGGAGGGGGAAAGAAAATAAATCCTATTGTTGCTTCAGTAGAAAAGCCAGCAGATAAAAAGCCAGTCTGAGGTGGCCAACCCACCTTTCTCAGGGCTGTGGAAGGAATTTCTGCTCCCTGTCAGCACAGAGTGTTCCATGCCGAGGCACTGTGGACACCCTCACATCCGCAGTGACAGTGAATCCCTGGCTCTGGCCAGCCCAGGGGTGGCCATGGTTCATCCCAGGCAGAAGGACAAGGTGCTGCTGGGCTGTTTGGTGCCAGCCTGCCTCTCTCCAGGGGTCCAGGGAGCTCCACTGTCACTCACTGCCTGTACATGAGTGCTTGGCAGGCGAGGCTGGATGCCTCCACCATCTGTGTGAAATCCTTCCAGCCCTTTAGATCAAACATTGACTTCAGTAAAATGTAGGGCTCCTAATGACCTGACATAGTCCATATGGAGCAGCTGCCACAGATAGTGACTGTCTTGACACTGATTAATCACTTCTTCTAGTAGTGGATTTGTCCCTGGTTACTTGACACAGTTCTTCCCTAATAGCTTTGGAACAGTTCTGAGGTGTTCCTATGACCTTGGCTTTGGGGAATAGCCCATCTGATGGCACACATTACCTCCTCCAGTGCAGGCTTGGCTGACTTTCATCAAACTAACTTGGACTCTGGCTTTTGGGTTGCCTTCTTCTGTCTCCTGAGTACACCAGTCTCAGTCCTTGTCCGTAATGGAAACACGTCAGCCGTGCTGAGCTCTGTTAGGTGCCACCATCGGCAATGGGCTGGGCTTGGTCTGTGCTGTGCAGCGTGAAGAGATTGTGATTCCACCTCCACGTCCTTCCTTGGCACTCAGAGGCACGACAAGCACCCTGCATTACTGGTGCTCCTTGCTCTGGAACTGCTACTGGAGCCAATCACTGCTCAGACAGAGAGAAGTGGTGCTGGCTCTTCTTTGGGTCTGGCACCCCAAACTGAATGTGGAGTTTCTTGGTCTGAGCGTTGTTCTCTTCTCCAAAGCCAGGAGACCCAGGAGCAGAGGCAGGAGGTCCTCCAGGCTGGTTTTCCATCAAGTGTGAGTTGTGGTTTCCCCATCCCTGGAAATGTCCAAGGCCAGGCTGGGTGGAGCTCTGGGCAAGGCAGGGGTTGGAACAAGATGAACTTTAAGGTCCCTTCCAACCCAAACCAGTCTGTGATTCTATTATTAGACCCACTCCACAAGGGGAAGTGTCACAAGTGAGAGTTACAGGCATGAAGGCTCTCTAGGACCTGTTCTGATGAAATCAGTGTCTGGACTCCCTCCCCAGCCTTGGTGCAGGGTCTGTGTGCTCCAGCTCCGGCTCTGTGCTGTGGCTGCCAGGTCAGGCAGGGGTTACTGTGCAAGGCAGTGACTCACCAGTTCCAGGAAGCAATGTGTTTGTGGGATGTGCAGCAAAAAGAACTTAAAGATGTTTTCAGATTATTCTTTCCCCCATTTTCCCTTGTAATTTATATAAACTGTTTTTCCCAGCAGAATAGCTGGGAAAATTCATCTTGCTGTTAAATTTGTGCCACATTTCCTGTCACTCTTCCTTTCCACTCAGACAACCCCTCAGACCTGGACAGGAGACTGACTTGCTGAGTGTAAGGACTGGTGATGTGTCAGGTGAATCCCGAGGATTGGTGACTGCCTGCACCCCCTGAGCCTGAATCCCTTCTGCTAAGAGCCTGATTTCAACCTAATGCACCACAGGAGACTGCAAAGCTGACACTGTGATAGGAAGGGACATGTGGCCAGTGCTGCAGCCCATCTGAGAGCCATGCTGGGCCACCTGGTGTATCCTGAGCTTCTCCAGGACTTTTGGAACCTCTTGTGGCGCTCCCCATCTTCAGCTCCACAAGTCCTGTGCTGTGAAAGTGCCACCACCTCAGGAATGCTCCCCCCTCTGATCCATGAATCTCTCCCATCTGATCCATGGTTCATAACCAAATAGTTGTTGCAGATGGTTCTTTCACTTAAAATAAGACTGGTTTGTTTAATCTTGAAATAATTTATGTCGTGTTCCTCAGCCTCTATTTGCAGACAAACTTGGGGAACTGCTCGAGACGACTCCCGAGGCAAATAGAGCCTCTCTCCAGGGTAAGAGCTGTTGATCTATGTGTGGTACTGGGTTGACTGTGACCTTGAAATCACCCGAGGTACAGACAATCCTGTTGTTATGGCTCTCACCACTTGTCTTTTCCATGAGTTTAGCTAACTTTGCTTTTTGGCTGGAGTTCACAAATCATTTTCTTTTGAAATAAGCAAGTATGAGATGTTTTGTCAGTCCAGCTACATTGTGGCTGTCTTATGCGCTGTAATACCTTGCTTGAGATCACAGAGACTGCATATGCACTGTCTGCATGGTGTTGCTTGTATTATAATAACGCTCACGAGGACACAGATTACTCAGGCGTGTGCTTTTGGAAACACAGATTCTCTGTAACACCTCCTTGCTAAGAGATCCTTAATGATCCCACCAGCAAATCGCCAGAGTAGTGAATCATGTTTGATTTTAGATGCTATTCTTGTCACTTAAAGGGATTCCAAACAATTCTTTTGGTTTTTGCCAGCAATTTCATAGACAGTATGGCCTTCCCCACATTGCTGTGTGCCAGCTGAGCACTGTGAAGTTAACCAGCATTGACTTTCTGAACTGGTGGCTGGGTTTGATCTGCTAACTTGCATGTTTTCTGCTAGTGCCCCGTCCCTTGCAGTGTCTGTCGGATTTGTCCTTGAGCAAATGACGATGTGTGTTGTGAAACTCTCCCTTGTGACAGCGGCGGCGCCTTCTCCGAACGCCCTTCAAGCTGCACTTCCCGCTTGACCTCCGAGCGTGGCTGTGGGAGGGATTTTGTGATGCTCCCCAACTCTTCAGCATCTTCAGCAAGTCTCCATTGAAATGGTAATTGCTGGAGCGTACTTCAGGCTCATCTCAGCTTTAGATAAAAATTAAATGTGGATTGCCTCATTCTGCATATTGAATACTAAGGGATGCACTCATTTGTTCTCTCTGCAGACACATGATGCTCTGCCAATTTCCTTAATCCAGCCACAGAAGCAGTCAGCAATTGTTTCCATTCACTTTTGATTCCATCTATAAAAGGAAATACCTGCAATCACCAGAGGCTTTTCAGAGCAGGGATTTTGTAGAACTTGGCCAATTTCAACAAACTTTTTGTCTGCTGGCTTAATGGGCACTATCTGGCTGCACATCAGGGTGTCGGTTTTAGCTCCCATTGTGCTGCCATGTGTTTTTTCTTGCAGAGATCACCAGTTATTTTAGGATTTCCCCATCTCTCCCTGGCCCTCTACTAACCTGTCAAAAAAGTCCAACCCCCACCTCTGAAATATTTTAAACTTTTCATTATAAGTGGATTGCTCACCAGACTGGTATCACGTCTTATATTTAATATTAATTTTCACAGACTTTCATGTGTCATCACAATTTATTCCATCTTCCTCTAGACCAATATTCCACCCTGGTCTCTTATTTTTGCCACTTGTCTGTCTTTGTGGTGTTGATAATACCCAGCAACCCCACGGCTGGATCCCCAGTAACATTTCTTCATTATCTCCAGGAAGACAGGAGGAGATACATGAATGCATGACCATTTATCAGAGTAAATGAAGGCAGGGAGCTTTATTAGAAGGCTCACAGCTGACTTAAATTAATATTGCCCCCTATGAGGTTTTGCAAAGCTTTTTCCTGAAACAATAGTCTGCACTGGGAATTCAGCATTGAGATGTTCTGTAGCCAGGAATCAAGCAGAGATCCAGGAATCAAACAGAGATCCAGGAATCAAACAGAGATCCAGGCATCAAACAGAGATCCAGGCATGACCAGGGCATGGAGCAGCTCTAAGCCCAGCTCAGGGTGTTTGTGCCTCTCCTTTTTGCTGCCCGCAGCAACTTCTCCCACAGGAAAGGTGGGAAGGGGTGGAATTTCTGTGACCACAACTCTGATCACTCTGTGAATCTCCTTGTGCCCGGCCATATTCCTGCAATAATTGCAAAAAAGGTCCAACCAGGTGGATAAAACCTGGATGTTTGTTCACAAGAGCTCGGACAGAGATAAACCTGTGCTTACCTGGCTTAAGGAAACCTCTGCCACAGCTGAGTACTTCTCCTCCAGTACTTGCCAGGATGGTGAAGCTGGGAGCATGGCAGGAGTGCAAAGGCAGAGTCACCCTGTCTAACCAGTGCATTTGAATTATGGGATGGGGGGCGTGAAACTGGGCTCAGAATTGCACAAAACAATCCACTGTTTTGGGGATTTTTTTGCCAATTTGACCATAGCTAATCAGAGGCAATTCAGTCAAGTGACAGTGATGGAACCCATATTCCTCCTGAATTTCTAGCCCCAAACTATAACTATCATTGCTTTTTTTTTTTTTT
>VZTJ01003504.1:1316744-1357900 GCA_013397795.1 Orthonyx spaldingii
TTTTTTTTTTAAAACAGTTTCAGGAAGAGCACCCAGAGCGTTTGTAGAAACAAGACAGTGACCAAGTTTCACTTCCTTTCTCATTCTCTGCAGCCGTCAGAGATGTGCAGTGAGAAGCAGGAGTGGTGAAACACAGCTCCTGGCACGGCAGGAGGTTTCTCTCTCCGGGTTTCTCTCTCCATGCTCCTTTCTCCTGCACTCCCGGCCTCCTGAAGATGCCCAGGAGAGGGGCCCTTCCCGTGGGGACACTGCTGGCACTGCTGCAGCTGGCGTTTGTCCCGTCCCCGCTGGCAGGCTGCCTCCTCAATCCCTGCTTGGAGGTATGTGAGCTCCAAGTGAGCACAAAATCCTTCTGTTTCTCTGGTGCAACTTCTCCCTTTGCTTAGGAGATTTGTGCCAAGCCTGGAAGTTGTCTTAGGAAAGCCCAGCTGTTTTTTCCCAAGGTTGTTACCAAGGTGATTGGAGGGTTTGAAGTAAATTCTGGTCTCAAAAACATCTGAGAACCAGAACCAGCAGCAAGAACCTTTTCTTCTCGTTGGCTTTCTGTACCTCTGAGGGTGCTGCAGTGCAGTTATTGGAATAGATTACATTTCCCTTGGAAGGGCTCCAAACCGTGTCTAATTCCTACAAAACTCAGATTTTTGCCTGATTTGTGCAGTAGAGTGATTTCACCGAGTACCTGACACTGACCAACTGCCTTTTGCAAGTTTTGCTGACAATTTGCTTGCAGAATAACTTTGGTTCGAGCTGCCTGGTTATGTGCAGGGGAAGAGAGCTGAGAGCTGGTCCTGGACACTCCATCCATGAGTGTTTGTCCTGCTGGCTTTCTCCAAGGTTGCTGCTGGTTCATCCATAGCCTCAAGGAACACTGTCCTACAGTTTTGTCCCTGTTTCAATCAGCAAGAAATGCAGCTCTTACTGGGGAGTGGGACTGGTTCTATTAGAAATGAGAAAAATGCTTGGGAGATGTGAGATTATTTCCTAAAACTCAGGGCATCTGATTTAGAAATTAACTGCAAGGGGGGGGTTCATTCTGCTCCTGCTTTCCTGACAGTGACATTTTCTGGCACTTCCTGAAGAGCAGATGTTGCCTGTGATTGGATCTGCCTCTGTTACAGGTCACCCCTAACACAACTTTCAGATGCACGGGACTGAACGCCTCTGGAGTTCCTGATGGAATCCCAAACACCACCCAGAACCTGGACCTCAGTTTCAGCAATCTGAAATCACTGGGGTCAAATTACTTTGTGTCAGTCCCTGAGCTGCAGGTTCTGGATCTTTCAAGGTAATGGGATCTGTTATGTGGATACTGGTTAATTTTTCTTCACCAGCTGGGCTGCAGTGGTGGCTTATTTTGGTGTCTATTGGTCTTGGCTGGTTATTTTTTTTCTTTTGACTTTGTCCCTGTGTCTGTCACTTTGCACATCCCTATGGTGAAATGATGTGCAGCTTTTAGTCCAGTCACTGAGTGCACACCCTCCACTCAGAGCTGGGTCTGTCAGTCTGATCTTGTAGGTTGGGATGTGAGAAGGAGGAGGAAGATGTTTTACTTGTCTCTGAACAAGAAAAACGTCAGACTTTTCACTGTTGCAAAAACTCTGAAGTGGAACATCTTGGGTGAGCTGTTTTTCTAATCACAGTTAAAAAAATAACATGAAGGTACATTCATTTTCTAAAAGGTTGTTTTAAAATACCAACATATTCTCTTTTCCCTTCTCCTCACATATCTGGGGGAGGAGATGGGGGAGGCCTATTAGCAAATTTGAATTGATGTATAATTTCCATTGACTTCAGACAACAGCTTCTCTGGGTAAATTGTTTCACTGAGAAATGTCACTCAGTCCCGTCACAGCTCCAGAGTGGCTGAGTGGCAGAGCACGTCTGCTGTGAGACACTGGCTGGATTATTAAACTAATTCTGCTGGGATTCACTGCAGAATGGATTTGGGTCTCAAAATCTGGATCTTCCCACATGAAACAAACCTTAGGGGGCCACCCTTGTTTCCCCCTCTTCCTTTTCTCCTTCAGAGCTGTATTAGTTTGAAAACAAACCAGTGGGAGATCGCAAGTCAGCATTATAATTTAATAGGAAAATTAAAATAAATGCAACAATACAAGGAAAACACTAACAGAGTCAGATACAACCTGACACAAGTCAGGGTGGTGGTAGCAGTCCAAGTGAAGTGGTTCAGTTGAAGCGGTGATCCTGTAGAAGGGTTTGGTCTCCACCTGAAGGTCCAGTGGTAGCTGTTGTCCTTTGGGAATCCAGTAGGCAGGGCTGACTTGTGCAGTTCCAAGGCCCAGGTTATATCCAGGTGGGAATGCTTGGCTCCTCCCCCTGGGCAGAGCATCTCACAATGGGATGAGGTAATTCCATGAGTCATGAGGTGGGTCCTTGTCGGCCCATTAACAGAGACAGCACCCGGAGGGAGTTATCAGGGGTGAGTCCTGGCAGGAGATAACGAACAGTGCCCCACCTGCTTTAACAGCTTGTGGAGATGGTAATAGAATGTATCTTATATTGCAGCCTAGGACACAAGCCAGCATGGTCTGGCGTCTGCTCCCTCTGAGCCATCACCAGATACCAACTGCTGACAGAGTTGTGAGCTCTGCCACACCTGCAGTGCTCTGGTGCCCGTGGGGCTGCCCAGATGTGGCTGAGGTGGCAGTCCGAGGGCTGTGAGGGTGCAAGATGTGAGGGAATGCTGGATCTGGTTGGTTCTTCCATCAGTGATGGTCATCACAGTGTCACTTTGGCCTAAACTTAAAGCTAGGATTCTTCTTTCCTGCTGCCTGCAAGAATTTTTGATCTTCACCAGGTCTCCAGGTCTCTCGCTCTGAATTTCAGACTAGAGAGGGAGGAGAGGAGGAGGTGAGAGGAGGTCTCCTGCGGTCAGAGTGCTCCCTTTGCACACTCAGGGACACTGGCTCTGCCCAGCATAGCGAAGCCAAACCAGCCCCCAGCGAGAGGCTGAGCCTGAGGATGTCACACCAGCACTTAGGGAACAAGGAAGGGACAGTGTTTCATGCACTTACATTTTCTTTTCCTGCCCTACAGGTGCCACCTGCATACAATAGAAGATAACTCCTTTATGGATCTTCATAGACTTTCCACCTTAATTTTAACTGCCAATTCCCTCCAGAACCTGGGGAAAGCAGCTTTCTCTGGCTTGACATCTCTGAAAAAACTGGTTCTGGTGGAAACCAACAGAACCTCTCTGTCTGAGCTGCCCATTGGCCACTTGCATACCCTGCAGGAGCTGAATTTGGGCCACAACAGCATTACTTCAATGAAGCTTCCCAAGTATTTCACCAACATGACCTCCCTCAGGCACCTGAGCTTTTTCTCTAACAAGATCACGTCTGTTTCCAGAGGAGACCTTGATGCCCTGAGGGAAGGGAACAGGCCCAACCTCACGCTGGTGCTTTCCTTGAACAATATAAAATCCATAGAGTCGGGGGCCTTTGCAGGGATTCACCTCGCTGAGCTGGCTCTCAGGTCCGCTTTTGAGAACTTCAGTGTGATGCAGACTTCTCTGCACGGCCTGGCTGGCTTGCAGGTCAGCAGACTCATAGTTGGCGAATTCAGGGACAGTAAGAGACATCAAGACTTTGAGAGAGGGCTCTTGAATGGACTGTGCCAGGTACAGATGGAAGAGTTTGTCTTAATCTACTTCAGAGAATTTGAGGATGGCACAGACACTCTCTTTAACTGCATAAAAAATGTCTCCACTGTTCGCTTGGTGGACCTCAGGCTTGAGGAGATATCAGAGGTTCCTGTGTTGCCTAAAGTGAAGCACCTGGAATGCAAGAAATGCAGTTTTGAGGGTGTGCCTGCTGTGAAGCTGTCGCTTTTCAAGGAGCTGAGAGTGCTTCGTATTACCAAGAACACAAGACTCAGAAACTTCAAGGAGAAATTTGAGGGTCTCAGTAACCTGGAGGTCATAGATTTGAGTGAGAATAGCCTCACCTTTAGTAGCTGCTGTTCCCCTTGGTTTCAAAATTGTCCAAATTTGAAACACTTGAACTTAAGCTTCAATTCTAATATAAAATTGACTGGAGATTTCACTAATGTGAAGAATTTGTTATATTTGGACCTTCAGCACACAACTTTAGTTGGTCCTGGCTCCTACCCTGTCTTTCTGTCCCTTCAGAAACTGATTTACCTTGATATTTCCCATACCAAAACTGAAGTTAAATCCCAGTGTACATTTTGTGGCTTGAACTCTTTGCAAGTGCTCAAGATGGCCGGGAACTCCTTTGAGGACAATAAGCTGGCAAACAACTTCAAAAACCTAAGCCACCTCCACACCTTGGATATTTCAAGCTGCAAATTAATACATGTGGATCAAAGTACTTTTGATGCCCTCTCTGAGCTAAAAGAGCTAAATATCAGCAACAATAAGCTCCTGACCTTCGATCCTGGAGTCTACCAGCCACTCCAAGCCCTCAGAGTCCTGGATTTCAGCAGAAACCAGCTGACTGTTCTGTTGTACTCAGCCCGGGAAATCCTGCCTGACAGCCTGGTCCTGTTGGATATCTCTCAGAACATGTTTGACTGCTCCTGTGTGTACCTGGACTTTCTGAACTGGGTCCATGAGAAGCAGGAGCTGCTGCAGAACAAGGAGCTGATGCTGTGCCACACGCCCTCCTACGTGGCCAACGTGAGCCTGCCAAGCTTTGATCTGTCCTCCTGCCACGTCAACACAGGCAAAGTTGTCTCCTCAGTGGTGGTGTTGCTCTGTATAGTGGTGCTCCTCTTCCTGGTTTACAAGTACTACTTCCAGCTCTACTACTCCCTGGTGCTGCTCAGTGGCTGCAAACACTCGGCAGAAAGAGGGGACACCTACGACGCCTTTGTCATCCACTCCAGCAAAGACCAGGAATGGGTGATAAAAGAGCTGGTGGAGCCCTTGGAAGGAGGAAAACCTCCCTTCCGCCTGTGTCTGTACTACAGGGACTTCCTGCCAGGGGTCCCCATCGTCACCAATATCATCCAGGAGGGTTTCCTCAGCAGCAGGAACGTCATCGCTGTCATCTCCACTGACTTCCTGGAGAGCAAGTGGTGCGGCTTTGAGTTTGACATTGCACAGTCCTGGCAGCTGGTGGAGGGAAAGACTGGCATCATCATGGTTGTGCTGGAAGATGTGAATAAGGCCCTGCTGAGGCAGAGGCTGGGGCTGTCCCGGTACCTGAGGAGGAACACCTACCTGGAGTGGAAAGACAAGGAGATAAACAAGCACATCTTCTGGAGGCAGCTGACAGGAGTCCTGCTGGAAGGCAAAACTTGGAACCACGAGGAGGTAAAACTCATGTGAAGAGAAAGAAGGGTTCCTCCTCCCCCGTCTGCCATCCTGGCCTGTGCTGATGGATGGTGCTCAGGAGCTGGTCCTCCTGTTGCTGCTCAGAGCCACAGGGAGTGCATGGAGGCACTGCCAGAGCACTACAGAAACTCCTGCCTTGCTGGTCACCTTTTCTCGAGGGAATTTGCAAGTTAAGGAGTGACAAGAGCCAGAAGAGCTGCCTGAGCTCCGTGTTTGCCCATGGCTGTCACTCACAGCTGGCCCAGCAATACCCCAGGTCTGGCGGGTCAGGGAACAGACCAATGCTCTCACTGTCATCTGTCTGCTTCTGAAACTGGATTTGGGTCCTGAGGCCGTTTACCCAGAGGAACTTCACAGTCTGTTGCTTTGAGTGGACCCGAGAGTCTCAAAGGCAGAGTAAAGACACAGGATTCTTGGCTGTAAAAGTGGTGTGAAACAGAAACAAGGTTTGGATTCTGAAAGTCTTGTGTCTGCCTCTGTGGGCACCATGACTCAGGGGACAAACCCTCCAGACAGCAATGGGGCGTCCTACAGCACAACTGGCAGCTGCTCAGGGAACCTGAGCAGTTTTGTCATCAGGGAGGGAGGTTTCTGTTGGTGGGAAATTTCCCCGACGCATTTCTTTCTGTTTTCTTTAGACCAAGACCAAATGTTGAAACCATCACCTGAAAATCATGCTCATATCCAGATGATACAGCATTTGAGAGGGAAGTTTGGGGTTTTCTTGGGGGGACCAGAAATGTGTAGCACCTTTAAAGTCAAATATTTCTTTGCTCCAACTGCTTCTCCTCATCCAGTGTTTGTGGATATACTCTGGGACTGCCCTAAGTGAGCAAAAATGAGCCTGAACAAAGTGTTTTGATGTTTACAGCCAGCCAGTTCTAGATTAAGCTTTTCCACTCTCTGGACCAGCCTTAATTCACTGTTGGAGGGTGCTGCAGGAGCCTCCAGGGTTTGAAGTGGAGTTCAGATCTGCCTGTCTGCTCAGCCGTCCCCAGGGGACAGCTGCCACCTGAACAGGACTGGGAGGAGGACTTTTGCTTTTGTTTCACTGAGAACGTGCCTGACATTTTACAGGGAGAAGAGATGGAGGGCAAAAGTCTGTGTTAGCTGAACTAAATGTATCCTGTCCTGAATCAAGGGAAGGAAAGTCTAAATACCATGGAATCGTATCACAGAGCACTGCATCGATGTGTGGGATATGGGATGGGGCAGGAGTATTGCTCTGTTTATCAAAGGCTTTGGTTGGGATTAATCACTGAATTACTCTGGTTTTAAACTTGCTAATCCTTCTATAATCAATGATGTTCTGCAGAGGTAAAACAGAAGGAACTGAGTGGTGAATCAGGTCTGATATTTATCCAGAAGGAAGGCCTGATCGAGCTCACCTTTCTAAGCACCAGACAGGGACATTTCCATGGAAGCAGCACCAAGGATCACCATCACACATTGTTGGGAAGAGAGGGAGAGCCAGTTCCAGGCCTGATGCTGGCAAAAGCTGAATCACAGCTCCCTCCCTATGTGCTGTGTCAGACAACACCACCAAAAACCCTCACAGCTCTCCCTAAGCTTTCTCTGTGACCTGGGAGATGAAGCTTTAATAGAACTAAGCTTGATGCTGCATTCCCAATCAGGGTTTGTTTGGCATCTGCTAAATACTACTGCAGCAATTCCTGAAATGAAGTTCTCCTTAGCTCTGCTGGGATTGATGGGTCCTGCAGAGCTTCCTCCTCACCCTTCCACCCCCACCTTCCAGCTCCTCCAGGGACAGAGGCTGCTGGAGATGCTGGGGGACAGTAAACCAGGCCACAGCTCAAGGTTCCCTGGACTGAGGCCAAAGGAGAGCACAGAGGACAAAGCAAACATTAACTTGAATTTCAGCAGCTCCAAGTCAAATTGGGAAACAAAAGAAGAAAAATTAAATAGAGTGGGAGTTGCTGCTCCTGAATTGAGCAGCACTGAAGCTGCATTTCTCCTTCACTCTTTCTCTCTGTGGCTCCTCTGCAAACAATTCAGTGGATGTGTATTTCTGGCACAAAGCACAGAGTCCTATGATTCTTGATTGTAATTATAACAATGAGTTTCAGAAAGCCTGCGAGTGGTTCTGGGCATTTATGAAAGGGATTTAGGACAGTATTGTTTAAAAAGTAGGTGTTTTTCTGAATATCAAAGCAACTTCAGGAGAGCTGCAGTGATGCTGAGACGAGGCTCCCAGCAGTACAATTTAAAAAGAAACTGGTCACTTGTTTTTCTCTCCCTATTCAGAGTCTTCACAGCAGAGATGGATATATGAGTTGCCCCTGGCTTCTTTATTATCCAAGAAAAAGCCACAAAATCCATCAAAACTTCAGATGACACTGTGGTCCCTTCCAGCCTGACCCACTCTGTGATTCTGTGACCTGCCCAGGCAGTGCCTGTCTGCTCTGCACTGAGGTTTAGGAGCCTAAGATGGACAAGACTGTGTGAACAATTATATTGTCACCATTTACCCAGCAGAGAACCACTAGATTTGTTTTTGGAAGACTCAAAACAGCTTTCCCCAACGCTATAAATGAGAGAGTATTGTGGTTCCCACAGAAACACACGTACTCATTTGCCTTCATTGTAGGAAGCAAATTTCCAGAGGAAAACTCAAGGTTCTCATGTTTCCAAAGCTGTTGGCGTGCACTGCTTGAAACTGCCCACTCTGCAGCGAGTGGCTTTGATAGGATTTACTCGTTGGGTGAAAAATGAGCAGCCAAGTGAACACCCGTGAGGGTCTGCATCCATCTCTCATGTAAACACCTGAACACATTCCACTTATTAAAGCATCTCTTTTACCCAGATCACACAAACGGTTGGAGACCAAGCTCCAAAGGGCTGGTGCATCCAAGCTATTCCACTTGTAGTGGGGCTGCGCCCTGATTTCACTCTGAACTTCATTTGACCCATGCAAAACGCCAGGACAGAGGCAGCTCTGGGCTTCCTTGCCCTGTGGTGGGTCTGTCCCAGGGCCAGGACATCCTGACGTGCTGGCACTGTCACCAAGCTGCGCTTTGAGGGCTCTGGGTGGAGCGAGCCCTCATTAGCGTGGTTGCATTTGTGGTCCCCACACTGCAGCAGAAGCAAAAGCTGGAAAGCAGAGCCTTGTGCAGTCCTTCCCCCCTGGATCTGGCTGGCTGCAGGGGCAGTGCTGCGGGAATGCTCCCTGGCCCCCTGAGCAGGAGCACAGGGTCTCAATGTCACTTAAAAACCTGACAGAACGAGGAAAAGCAGCTGGTTTTGCTGGACTGACTGATACTTGACAGGAACAGGTTGAAACTTCTCAGGGAGAGCATTTGTCCTTTGGGAAATGCTATTTTGTAGGTGGTTTATGGAATTTAATGAGGTAGCGTGGTGAATCTATGGAATGGGAATTGTCACAGCAGAGTTTCGGGTTTAGTGTTGCATGGGGCTGTAATTTTGGAACAGATATTTTTCATGGAAACAGTGATTTTTTTAAAATGCTTTGGAGGGGCTGAAAAAGGGATTTCTAATAAAAGTTAAATTGCTCCCCATGTCATTTAAAAAAATGTCTGTTTAGGCTTATGTCGTTGTATTTCAGAGAACATTTTAATTTTGCAATTTGTTTCTATTTATACAATGTGACTAGACTCCCAAAACAACATCAAAATGCAAAAATGTTTCCCACACACCCAAATAAAAACTCCTGGATTTCATTTTGTGGGAAAATACTTTTTTTTTTCCTTCAAGATATTGAAAAGTATGTCTGGCAAAATGGAAATTCCTCTTCCATGACAGCTCTTACCGTGACCCTCTCAGAGTCAAACCTTCACCTGCCTGTATCCCATGTGCAGTTCAGGCAGCAAAAACCACCGACAAACCCCTGGAATGAATTTCACTAAGTGCCTTTTGCAAAACATCTTGAGTAGGTGCAGTGGATCGATCGATAGGAACTGCCTGAGCCTGAGAGCAGCTGAACAGGGGAGGAAAGAAGCAATTCCTTAATCAGTTGTTCTTTGCCATCGCCGGCTCGGGCTGGGAATTGGGACAAATGACAGCAAAGCACGATTTGCAGAGAGGAGCCCATCTGCCAGGAGCTCTCACCTTCCTCAGCCTCAAGGTCATGCAGAGGGCACAGTCAGTAATGCACCAGCCTGGACCTCGCTGAGCTGCTCTGAACACACAGAAACGCTGCATAATTGAGGACAGCTCTGTTAAAACACTTGAAAGGCAAGGAAAAGGAAGAAAATGAGTAGGCAAGCTATTAGTGCAGGATCTCAGGGTAGGAAAGAGGCCACAGTTTATCTGGTGGATCCCAGGTGCTGGAGGTGGTTTGGGCCCAGGGTTTCCAGCACTACTCAAAGCACCTCCAAGGCAGAAGGTTCATGGGGAGTCTGGAAGTGCTGCTTTTTTGCATAATGGTAGTAAGAGGGATGGGAAGGAGCATTGTGTGGGTAGAAGCCGTGTTTTGAAGGTGACAGGATGGAGACGGGGAGCCCTCGGGGTCCAGCTGGGACTGGGATGAAAGAGCTTCACCTTCTCCGGAGGGCAAAAGCAGCCCAGCCCAGATCTGCCTTTGTGCCTGCCAGGCTGCCCAAAATTGTGACCATTGGTCACATACCTTCTATCTGACCAAATCCTTGACCATATTTACAAATCAAACAGCAGGGAGAGGATATTCAAACCCCACACTTCCAAAATCCTCCCACCAGAGCTGTTCAAAATACGTTTATTATCGGCAGTGGGGAGATCCCCAGCTGAAGCCAAGGGTAGGGCTGGGGCCCGCAGCTCTCCAGCCCGGGGATTTCCAAGGATAACAACTGCAGCCTCCTTCCTCCCTTTATCGCCACATCTCGAGTACTCCTGCGCAAATAACAATAGGGGATTGTTAGGCAAAAGAGATTTAATTGCAGCCTACACTCCCTGAGAGAGTAAGATCGGCTTTTCTCCAGATCTAATCTCCAGTGTTCATCTTTTATTCTCCCCCTCTCCTCGAAGTTTCTCTTTTCTGCCTTTCCCAGCCAGCAGCAAGTGACCAACCCAAAACAGAAGAAAGAGGGAGGGCTGTCCTTGTCGCTTCTTCTTTTTCTACACTTTCGAATAGCCTTTAAATCCTTTGGAGTGCTGTGTCCCACAAGAAAGGATTAGCAGTAATTCCCCTGCCATCTCTTGCTTCCGACGCTCTGACAATTCATTCTGCTGAGATCCCTTAAACTCACCGCTGCATCCATTAACCAGAGGACACGGAGCGGGCTTTGGGACAATGAGATCCCGTGTCCCCCTCCCTGAACACACCCAGCCACGCACCGCGAGCTCCTGGAGCAGCACTGCTCCTCCTCAGCGACCCAAAACTACCCCGGACTTGCTCTGGGTGGTTCAGCTCCCACCCTGAGAGAGTCACAAGGCAACGCCTGGGACTCGCTCTCCTTTGCACGTCTCACGATGGATCTGGTGGGAGCCTGTGCCCCCTCCCACACTGCAATCCCTCTGGTTTCTTCTCCAAGCAGTGCGGTCTGCTGGGAAGGGCTCTCTCCCAGCTCCGCCTGGCTCTGGACGCTGCCAAGCCCCCGTAGATGATGAATGCTGCCTGTTTCCTCTGCCCTGCTTTGCTTTCTCTGTGGGTAAAATGGGGTTCACAACCTGCACGCTGTGATTTACGGGAGTGGAGCACTAAGAGACAGACAGAGTCTCGACCAGAGCCCGTGAAAATGGCACTTTCTGTTCCTCAACTCCATTTCCCTCATCTTGGGATTTTGAAATCCTCCTCTACAGCTCTCCCCCAGGCCAGTAAAAGTCTGCCTGAAGTCAGATCCTTCCAGCCCCTTTCCTGTCACTGGTTCTATTTGTGGTCACTGAAGTTTTGCTTTCTTTAAGGGAAATCAGTGCACTGAGAGTAGCCCAAAAAAAACCCCATCACTTTGGCCCCCAGGACCCTCTTTGCAATTCTGCTTTGCAGTAAAGCCTTCCCTGCCAGGTATTTCTTCCTGCCATCCCTTCTCTCATGCTGTAAGTATTAAAATAAGCTGTTAATAAGAAAACCCACAGGCTTCCCCCTCTCAGCTCCTCCTGAGATTGTGGCTCACATCTGTCTCTTCTGCATGGAATCAGCAACTTTCAGTTCCCCACCTCTTGCCCCCTGCAGCAGCCTGGATTTTGCCTGGTGCTGAGCTGGGCCAGCCCCACTCTGCGCTCTGCTGCTTCCTCACCTCTCAGTGCCCCACTGGGGGCAGGTGGGCGACAGGATTCACCCCTCAGCCTCAGACAGAAACGGCCTGAGCTGTGTTATTCGTAGCCCTGGTGGAAATTCCAGGATGTCTGCCTGCTGAAAAGGGCCCTGGCTGGGAAGCCACCCTCTGCTCTTGCCACGGAGATGCCCACAGGGGTTCCCTGTGTGATGGGGAGGTGCTGTGGGCTCTGGAAGTGCCCTCCTGTCACCTCTGGGGCAGTGACAGAGAGAGAAGGATGACAAAGTGCTGGGACTGAAGCCTGAGCCAAATGTGTGAAGTTTCTTGCCCTCCTTGATAGCCATTTCTCCTGGAAAAAAAGGGAATGTTTTATAAAGAGCATCATGAAAGCAAAGTGTATCATGATTTCAGTGTGAACAGACAGCAAGAGAGAGAGGAGCATCCCCTTGGATTTGCCTGCCCGAGGTTATTTACCTCAGGAAGCTGCTGAATAAAAGATACAAAAATACAGCAGAAAGTAGTATTATTTGCTCATTTCAAAGCATGATGGGAGGCAGAAAAATATTATGAGGGGTATCTTTGAGTCTTGCCAGCCTGGATTTGTCAGGGCAGAGTTTTCACAGAGCCCTCTCCGGGTGACCCAGTTTCCAAGACACAGGCACAGCCACACACACGTTCACACACAGAGCCCAGCCACAATCCACAACTTTAATAGCTGTGTGACATACAAAGGAGATTTTGATGCAAAGTGGAGCTGACAGAGAAGTGGAAGAAGTATCTGGGGTTTTTTTTTTTTTTTTTTTTTTTTTTTTCCCACCCAGCTCCACACCAAGATTACAGTCAAGGTGGTTTCAACCTTCAGCAAGGACAGATGTTACCGTGGGTTCTACTTTTAATGACATTTAGTGAGAAGCAGCAGCTCGGGGAGGGGGAACAGGGGTTTTCTTTTCGGGAGGAATTTACTTGGGCTGTCAGGATTAAAGGCATGAAGAGAATGCATATGGGGCTGCAAAGGGGGCTTAATGGCTTTGCTGCAGGTAAGGCCAGCACAGCTCTGAGACAGGGTGTGCCAGCCCTGGCAGGCACCTGATAAAACGTCTGTGGACGTGGAAAGGTGCAGTGAAGGGAAACCACGGCAGCGTGGTCACGCTGGGGTGACTCTGTCATCGATGCTTTCCTGGCTGTGGGTGACATCAAGGGGTCGTTATGTAGAAATAATCTCTGTTTTGGAAAACTTCCTCCCTGAGGATGAGGTGGCTGCTCCAGTCCAGCTGATGGGTGGCATTTCTCTCACCATGACTCCGTGTAGAATTTCCACAGATCCTGCAGGGAGCAGGTACCAGCCTGGGTGGCTTTGACAGGACGCCAGGGTGGGTGCAGGCTGGATTGGTGCTCCAGGCTGGGCACCCAGCTGGCCTGGAATGGGTCCAGGCATCCCCAAAAACTCCTAAATCATGCCAAGTTGTTGGGTTGAGTGCACGCAGGCTGATTCCATGTCCTCACAGCCACACAGGCTTTATTATTGCAGCAAATGGCTAAAAATGAAAACAGCTTTATAAAACCTGGGGCTTAGCAAGGAGCTGTACTTGGAGAGAGCAGCAGGCAAAACATCCAGAGAAGATCAATGTTGGGCCAAAGTGCGTCTCTTCTTGAGCTTCCCATGATTTGTTCATGTTCTCATGGGGAGAGTCCTTGGAGTGGTGCTTTGGCTTGGGCCTCCATTTAGAAAGCACTCTTCAGTTATAAATGAGCTGGTGGTGCCTCCAGGAAATGCTAAATGCCTGGATTCAAACAGCACAGGATCAATGGGTAAGGCAGCACTGCCACGGAGCCTCTGCAGCCCTGGGGGTGAGAGCCAAGCCCTGGCACAGGGCAGTGGGCATGGCTCAGCAGAGATGGTGCCAGATAAAGGAAAATAAAGGAGAAAGTGCTGCTGTCAGTGCTGTGTGGTGGTGCTGCAGTTCCCTTCTGCATTGGAGCCACCTGACCTTCAGCACGTGGGGGTTGGTGTTTGCTGGGCTGTGCTGGGAGACCTGGTCAGAATTCCCCTGGTGTGTGGAGGCCCCAGCCTGCTCCTCTGGAGAGATCTGGGTGCAGAGGCTCAGGCAGGAACCTTCTGCTCCTGGGGACTCACAGCTCGGAGTGAAGGGACCTGGAAGAAAGTGCTCAGGTTCAGCAGGAGGGTCTGGCACGAGAGAAAGTGAGCCAAGCAGGTCCTACACCTTGAACAGGGTGGTGGCAACTTGCCATGAGAGAAACGTGGTGGGTTTGACTCATTTTTGGGAAAACCATTTGTTTTTGTGACTTGGGGAGTTTTTAATGGGGCAGGCTGGGGCTGTGGTGGGGAAGAGCCAGTCCTCAGTGGTGAGAGCAGAGCCATGCCATGACATGCAGTGGGGAAATGCAGCCTTGAGCTCCAATTTCTCTGCTTGGACGGGCAATCCTCTCCCCTGACCCTTCCAGCTGCAGAGGACAGCACCCACCAGCCCAGGGAGCCTCTTCCCTGTGGGATGAACCCTCTGGGGGCTCAGAGCAGAAGCATCAGACACTGAGCAGGCTGCTCTCCCTGCTTTGAAGCAATGGAGCAGTGATAGCTCCATGTTTTGTGGCTGCTCCTTGCATCCGTTACACAAACATGGTGCAGGGAAATGACAGCAATACGTGTCCCCCTGACACCCAGAGAATAAAGTGATATTGCTGTGAAAATGAGGCTGCTGCTGCACAGCTCAACTCTGAACCTTCCCCCTGCGAAGTAGCTATGATTAGAATCTCATCTCGCTCCCTATTGCACAGCACCTGCAGAAGAAAATCCCACCCAGCAGCACGGAACTATTTTTAAAGGCCTTTTTCTGACAGGCTGGGAGATGGGGCTGGTGAGAATCCTGCTGGTACCGTGGAATTCTTTCAAATCCCCTTGCAGAAGGGGATGGAGATAGGCTTGGGGAGCGTGGCTCAGGGAGAAAGGAAGTGGCAGAATCTTTTTTTGCCAAGTCTGAAGCTTGTGCCAGCTCTTTGCTTTGGGAAGATGAATTTCAGCATTTTCTGGGTCTGTTGAGGGTTTTTTTTTTCCAGGTTTGCTGTACCTGAGTCAGTGAGACGCCTCCAGCTGTCAGAAATTTGCTGAGAGAGATTCATGTGCTTTGAACAGAGGGGCACAGGGATCCATGGCATGGGAAGTGTGGGCTGGAATGTGTCCCACGGATGCTCTGATCTCATCCAGGGCTGTGGGAAGGGGTGGCCTGCAGCTTCTGGGCACCACAGAGTACGAGGTGGGGGAAGCCAACAGGAAGAGAAAACCAAGGGGCTGAAAGAGTCAAGTCCTTGTGGTGTGGGACATGATGAGCTGCGAATTCTGGGCTGCCAATGCCAAAAAGAGTTTATTCAGCTACGTTTTGGAGGTGAATAAATGTACCAAGAAGCCTCAGAAGTGTCTGGGGATGGAGAGGGAGAGTGAAGTGTGGGCTGGTGGAAGCAAAGCCCCACTTTCCTCTTGCTATGCTGCTCATGGATGGGGTTTGACACTGTTCAAACATAATTTGCTCTCCCTCTCTGAGCGGAACCAGGGAAGTGTATTACATTTATCTTAATAAAACAAGGGGCTTTGGAAGCAGTGGAACACAGGAAGCCTGGCTTTCCACGGCTGTCTCCCATGTGGATTCTCTGGCTGAGCTCACATCACACCCTGTGTACCAGTTTGAAAACAAACCAGTGGGAGATTGTAAGTCAGAATTATAATTTAATAGGAAAATTAAAATAAATGCAACAATGCAAGGAAAAAAACACTGACAAAGTTGGATACAACCTGACACCCTTGTCAGTCAGGGTGGTGGTAGCAGTCCAAGTGAAGTGGTTCAGTTGAAGCGGTGATCCTGTAGAGAAGGGTCTGGTCTCCACCTGAAGGTCCAGTGGTAGCTCTTGTCCTCTGGGAATCCAGTAGGCAGGGCTGACTTGTGCAGTTCCAAGGCCCAGGTTATATCCAGGTGGGAATGCTTGGCTCCTCCCCCCTGGGTGGAGCATCTCACAATGGGATGAGGTAATTCCATGAGTCATGAGGTGGGTCCTTGACGGCCCATTAACAGAGACAGCACCCGGAGGGAGTTATCAGGGGTGAGTCCTGGCAGGAGATAACGAACAGTGCCCCACCTGTTTTAACAGCTTGTGGAGATGGTAATAGAATGTATCTTATATTGCAGCCTAGGACACGCTGGGAGCGGGATGGAAAATGGAAGGGCAGTGGGAGAAAGTGCTCATTTAGGAATGTCCTCCTTTATAAAGCTTGTTAGGGTTTCAATCCTCTGAGATGCCTCTTCTTCCATCAAATCTGATCACAGGCCAGCAGGGTTGGAAACCAACTGTGCAGTGCCCACGAGGCAACAAGCCCAGTCTGGTAAACCTTCTTTCCATGGGGAATTATGGTAAAAAATAAACAGAACTGACCTGAAATCCCTACAAATTATTTGTCATTGCATCCCACAGAGTTTGACCCACATATCTGTGCTTTTCATGCTGACATTTAGCACCAGGGCTCTGGGGCTGGAATGGAGATTGGCACAAACCTGAGGGAAAGCCCCTCTTAGGCTGTGCCACGGACCGTGCAGGCTGCAGGTAGAGCATGCAGCACTGAATCGACGTACCCAGCCACAAAACCACTTCCCCTTTTGTACAATACAGGCCAACAGAGATTTGAAAAACGTTCCCTTTCTGTATAGAAAGACTATTTTTAAAATTGAACAGTATGTTAGTCCTCTATTGACTTTCAATTTCCATCCTCTCCCATTTCCATAGCAACTCTGGCCATTTGTGCATTTATCTTCATATTTAACTTTCCTCTCTCATATAATTTCAAGTGGACTCAAGCACTGCAAAAGGGTTAAACCAGTCTTTCAAACACCTCCCTGTTTTTAAGCAATTACTTGAAAACACACATATATGAAAGTATATATATGCACTAGGCTAAATTGCCAAGTTTGTGGTTTAATGAAAAGCGTCGCTCGAATATTTGCCCTGAAAAGCCCTTCAGGGCAGTAACAAGAACGAGCCACAGCCTCTCTCCTCTCATCTTTCCTCATGTTATGACTGTGTTCAAAATTCTCCTCTGGAATCTAAACTTGCAGATGCCAGAGCTGTGGCAGTCACAGGCTGGGGATTGGATGAGCTCAGGATTTGGCAATTTGGGCTGGTTTTCATCTTTTTCTTTCTTTTTTTTTTTTTTTTTTTTTTTTTTTTTTTTTTTTNCCACCTTTTTTTTTTTTGGCTTTTTTTTTTTTCCTTTTTTGAGGTATTTGTGTGTGTATTTGGGATCAGTCAGAAGGCAGAAGCACTTCACAAATTTTGTGCTTCTGGACTCGGGGCAGAGATGTGAGTTCACTGTGACCATTTACAGTGCACTGAGGATCTGTATTGGATCTTGGGAATTTTCCCAGGGATCTGGAGGGCTTTTGGTAGGAATGCAGTGACTTTCTCTGGGACTTTACTGTCCAGGAGAGCAGCCAGGGAAGTGGTGGCCTTGGGGAATCTCCATGCCTGACACCAGAGAGCCCCTCCAAGCAGGCATTGCTGGCTGAGCTCCTTGGAGAGCAGATTGAAGTCTTGGTACTGCCTGCAGGAGGCACTGGGAAGAAAACTTTGAGAACAGTAATTTTCTTCTAAGTCCACACTTGGCATTCCCTTGTTATATTTCCACAGTGTTTTTAGCTGCAAACTCCTGTGGGATTTTCATCCTGGGACTCTCTTGACCCTCAGTTTCCATCTGAGGGTGGAAGATGGAAACTGCTTCTCCTTTAGTGCCTTCCCAGCCCTCCTCCACCCAGCTGATTATTTTTACAGGTGAAAAATATCCCCCTGTCCCCAAGAAAACATGGATGGCTTAACTGCAGCACAGAAAAAATGGGTCCTGTTTCCCTGAAATGCTGGTGACGCATTCCGGGGGAGCACAAGGTGACCACGCTGCTTTGGGCCAGCTCTGTCACCGTGGTTCTCTTCACTGACAACCTGCACAAGGACCTGCCCAGCTCACCAAGGTGCTGAAGCGCCAAAGGCATGTTTAAATTTTTATTTTAATGGGCCTGAGAGTCTAAATCTCATTGACTTTCAAATGGACCGTGCAGATCAATGCACAACGCCCTGACAAGGCCGGGTGGTTTCCTCCAGCACGTCCTCCTGCACTCCAGCCAGCCACTGCTCCAGCAGCCTGGGATTGAGCTCTGATCTTGTGCTGGGGGATTTCTGAGGAGTCCTACAGCCGGACTTTCCAGTTGTTTTGTGCAAGGATACGAGTAAGCAACTGGTGGACCTGTTGAAGTTATTTAAGTGCCTAATTCCCGTTGAAACCTGCTTAGATGCACTTGAAAATCCTATTAGAGCACTTGCCTGCACCTTCAAGCACCTAAACACCTTTGCAAATGCATTCTTTGATCACTTAGGGATGGAAGGGCAGAGTGTTTCCAGAGGATTTGTGCTCCTAACTCACTTGCTGCTCCCAAAAGAAATCTCTGGTTTTGTCTGTGTTGTGCCAGTGTCCCATGTCCCCCTCCCCTTTCGTTCCATCACTTGTGTTGTTCCTTGGTGAAGGACTCTAAATAATTCCTCCCCCTGCCTTGCTGTTGACACCTTCTGAGTATTTGCAGGCCGTTATTAAATCACCTCTTCACTCATCCTTTATCTGAGCTGTACATAATTAGTTCCTTTAATCTTTCTTCATAGGTCAATCCTTCTAAACCCTTAATCATCTTTATCTCCTTTTGCTGGAACCCCTCCAATTTGCTGGCAATTTTTTTTTCTTCATTTTGTTTTGCATCAAGAAACAGCAAAATCCCCAAGGTCCAAGGGCTCTCCAGGCTCACTGATGGCAGAGTGGGGCTGTGGCTTTCCCTGTGGGGTTGCCCCTTTTTGCTTCTGGCCCAGCCTGAGGAACAAAACTGGTGTTGAAAGGGAGAAAACCATCCCTTCCCCATCCCTAGAAGTGTCCAAGGCCATGTTTGACAGGGCTTGGAGCAACCTGGGATAGTGGAAGGTGTCCCTGCCCATGGTGCAATGAGATTAGCACGGCCTGTTTTGCTTGGCTTGCAAAAATCCTCTTTCTGTGCTTTATATCTTTAAAAAGTCTTTTACTTAGATTTATTTGCCCTCAATTCTTCACTCCATGGTCTGTGAACCCTTCTGAGCTGGCGCCACGCTCACCTTCACAAATTCCTTGGCTGGAACCCACAGGAAGGGGAAACTGAAGCACCATGGACGGGATGGATGCAGAGCCCTGATCCCCAGCCTGGCAGCAGCTGTAGCCCCTGCTCTGTCTGAAAGCACAGGACAGCGACCCCAAAACCAGCAGAACTCCTGGGGGAACGGAGGGGATCTGTGACCACTTGGAGTCTATTTAGGCACTGCTTTTCTTGGTTGTCTTATCCAAACAAACACTTGCCATTCCTCAGTGGGAAGCTCAGCTTCTTCCTCCCAGGCAGGCACACCAGGGTCACACATTTGGCTAAAAAGCAAAAGCCACCTTCATCTCCTTTCCTTTTATTAATCACAGGTGACCTCTGGGTTAAAATGATTGCAAAACAAACCAAAGCCATGAGAGGGTGGTAGAAATTTTCAGCTCAAACCTGTCTGGTGGCACTTCTAAAACATTGGAAGCCTAAGCCTGTTCCACCAACTGGGAGCTGTGAGTGACCATGACCAGCCCTGGGGGACAGTCCCAAAGTTTCTGTGTCCCTTGGTGCCAGGGAGCACCGACAGAGCCACCACAGTCACAACTGTGATGATAAAACCTGCACCTTGAGGGATCTGTCATTCTGCAATGACTGTGCTTTCCCTTTTCCCACCCAGCAAAACCTTGCAAAGAGAGCCTGAGCACCATCCTGGCTCCTCAGAGGATGGCTGGAAGTCAGACCTGGGCTGGCACATCACGAGCCGGGTGAGCTGTAGCTGGTTCTGTGGGAAGAAGCTGGGTTTGCGCTGTGCTCTGCACAAGTGGCTTCCAGATGTGCTGCAGGTGTGGTGGGAAGGCTCAGGCTGTGGAAGTGGACAGGTGGGGTTAAGAAGAGCCTGTCCCTTCAGTGTGCTGCGAGGTGCCCACCTGTGCAGAACGAGGGTGGAAAGCTGCGTGTTTATGCAAGTGCTCCCGGAGGGGTGAGGGAGCTGCTGACAGGGAACTTTCTGCTTGTCAGGGATGTGAAAAACTCAATCAATGCAGCAAGAGTCACCCTGAGCCTGAGGAGCTCAGGCTGGGGGCAATGTGACCCCAGAGAGGAGATGAGAAGCAGTCGTGGTGTTGCCATCCCTTTCCTGTGCTCCTCCCAAAGCCCGACAGCACAATCCAAAATCCTCAGGGAGCCCACTCTTCATTGTTCCCTGGTACCAGCAGCAGGCAGAAAATCCAGGGGTGCTCCTGGTGCCCTGCATCACTGGGAATTCCTAAAGCTGAACAAAGATGGCAAAAAGCAGACCTCCAGGCCATTTCCAGTCTCGGAGCCACGTTGTGTCCTCTCCCTGTTCCCAGAGCAAAGGGGGTGAGCCCTGCCTGTGTCATATCCTGGCAGTGATTTTATGGAGCCCCATCCGTCCCCCTCCTGCTGCTTGGAATTGCCACAACCATTTCCATCCCCCTTGGAGCTCTGATGTTTCCAGATGGGACTGTTAGGCTCCCCAGGAGTGCAGCTGTAAGCGTGGGCAGAGATGCCACCCGGGCACTGCAGGAGCGGCGCTGCCACCAGCTCTGCCCGGCTCCTGCTCGGCTCTGCGCTCACGGGAGGGGCTGGGGCTCCCTGGGGGCTCCAAAACCAGCAGAGCTTTGCAGCAGCTCCATTAACAAAGGCTGCACTCCGTGGAATCACTGAATGGTTGGAGTTGGGACTTTAGGGATCATCTCATTCCACCCCTGCCATGGGCAGAGACACCTCCCACTGTCCCAGGGTGCTCCAAGCCCCATCCAGCCTGGCCTTGGACACTGCCAGGGATCCAGGGGCAGCCACAGCTTCTCTGGGCACCCTGTGCCAGGGCCTCCCCACCCTCATAGGGAAGAATTTCTTCTTAATGTTGATCTAAACCTCCTCTCTGTGAGTTTGAAGCCGTTCCCCCTTTGAGCTGAGAAAATCAACAAAGCCAAAGCAATCAGGGCATGGCTGGAGAGGGATGGAGCCACCCTGGCTCTGCCACTGCTCTCTCAAGTGTCCATGGTCACCTCACTGGATTGGTTTGGGGCTGCATCTCTGTGAGCCCTTGCAAAGTGGGAATGTTTTCTGTAATGTGAACAGCCCCCACACCTAATTTTTAGTGGAACCTTTACCATAATGGGAATAATAAACTTATCGGTGCCTTTTTTTGCCAATAAAAGTAGCATCATCATGCCCTTCCCAAGATCCTTTTTCTGCGTATTTCCCTTCAGAGGGGAAGCACAGCTGTGTTGCTTCTTCTACCCAAGATGGGTTCTGGTGGCCCTGGCAGTGCTGGATGTCTGGAGGCAGCTCACTGGCCGTGAATCCGCAGTTTGCCCAGCGCAGCAGCCGTGCCGTGAGCTGGTTCTGTGTCCCTGAGCGAGGGCAGGCTGCGGTTTCCCTTCTGCCCTCTCCCCTCTGCAGTGACTGCCTGCTGCAAAGGCTTTCTCAGAAAGGGCAAATCCCAGGCTCTACTCAACAACAGGAGTTTTACAACCTCCCTGAGTTCAAGTCTGAACTCTGTGCTGTCGGAATTTTAGGAACACAGCGGGGAGAGCCAGCAGCAGATGCCTCACTCTGGGAGCCGTTTCTTGCAAAGCATTCAAACTATTCAGTTCTGTTTCACTTGGGGTGCTGTTCCACAGGGCTCCTCCCTCCTCTTCCTGCATCACAGCACAAAGTGGGGTCACTGTGACCTTCTCCTGACATGCAGAGCAGGGATCCTCCTGGACTGGGAATGCAGCATCCTTGTAGCAAACACTTTCCAACAGAACCCTTGTTCCCAAATCGCTGCTGTCTCAAGTAATTTTAAATATCTGTGTCCATCCCTCCAGGAGAGGGATCCTGGACAAATCCTTAGGGAAATGTGAGCCAGCCTGTGGCGTAGCAAAGGCTTTGTGTCTACCAGGACCTGCAAGACACCAGGGCACTCATTACAGGATCTTCTTTATTAAGAGTGGATTTTTTAAATAGCAGTGAATAGAGGAAATTACTCACTGTAATTTTTTGCAAGCTGGGAAACAAACTTATTTTAATGCAAAACTTGCCACACTTTGTAATTGCTCAGAGGATGGATTTCCTAGTAGAAAGAAGACCCCTTCCCTTCCCTTCCCTTCCCTTCCCTTCCCTTCCCTTCCCTTCCCTTCCCTTCCCTTCCCTTCCCTTCCCCTCCTCTCCCCTCCCCTCTCCTTCCTTTTCCTCTTCTTTTAATTAATTTATTTCTTTTTCTTTAGGTCCCAAACACATTCCCATCCCTCCTGGAGCTGCATTTCATTACACATCAAGTAGATGGAGAGCACAGCTGACAAATATTTAAAACTAATTAAAAACGTATGAAAGGTCAAAATCTCTGGAAAAGCCTAACTGGCCCCATCCTGAAGGACAAAGGGATGGATCAGCTTTTTCCATGTGCACTGATTCACCCACCCACAACAAACGGAGACCCAAACGGGGCCTCCTCACCAGCCAAACTTCTCAAAACAGCCTTTTCCTAAATCAGCTTCCATGCAGCAGCACGGAGCTCCCAGTCCTGTCACCGCAGAGCTGTCAGTAATGACATCAGCCGCAGCTCTGGCTTTAGAAAAGCAAAAGTCACCAGTGAGCCCTCAAATCCCTGATCCCTTCAGCGAGGGGCAGCAGCGATGACCCTGGGATCCCCTCCCCTCCCTCCTGGAACAATTCCCCGCGGTAAATACTTCCCAATAAACGGCCGAGCAGCAAGAACTAAGCCCTGGGCGATGCGATAAGCGAGGCTTTGTCCCCTCCTTCTGGGGGTTGATGCGCACAGAGCGGCTGGTTCCCCGCAGCTCCCGCACGGTCCCGAGCAGCGGAGCCGCGGGGTCTCCGCGGGAGCGCTCCCACCCCCCCGGGGACTGCTCCCTCTTAATGAAACCGCACTCGAGACGGGCTTTAAAAGCCACCCGTCCCTTTCAAAAGGCGGCTTTGAAAGCTCAGACTCCCTTGGCTCTGTAGGGCTGAAGTGAGACATTTTCACGCCTTGGAGAAAATGGTTTATAATACATTTACGACAGAAAAATAAAAGATAAAGACTATTCTCTTGTCTATCTTTTTTTTTTTCTCCTCCTGCTTTTTTCTTTCCCCCTTTTCTTTATTTACCAAAAGTACCTCCAGGGCTAATGGCATTTTCTTTGGCCGCTGGGAGCAGAGGAGGATAGAAGTCTGAAATATGAAAGCTTTTCTCTTGGTTTTTAACAACTTTGGATCACTCTAGTTAACTCTCAGTCTCAGTTCAAAGCAGAGCTAGAAACTGAAAGGCTGGTTCTGTTTTTCTCTGAGAAAAACGACATTACTATAATGATTGCTTATCCCAGAAAGAAACATAGAGGCTTAAAATTCCTTGTCCTGGTATGAAAAAAGTCAAAATCAGTGAGACTGTTGTGAGCTGTGACAAAAAAAAAAAAAAAAAAAAAAAAAAAAAAAAAAAAAAAAAAATAGTCTGCAATACTTCATTTTGATGATATCAAAGTGTTTCATGCATGACCTGTTTTTCAGTTTTAAAATATATTTTTATTGTAATCAGCTTAAGTTTCAAAACAAAATGACTTTGAATAAAAAGTTAAAACAAGTTGTCTTAGTCTCAATGGTTTTTTTTCCCCAGAAGAAGAAATTCATCGTATTGGGTCTCTTTCTTCCAAGCATTTCAACCAAGTTGAGTCTGCCTTTTCCAAAGTGTAAAAGATATTTTAACAAGACATTTCTGCCTGGCTCTTGCTATTCCAGAAACAGGGGGTTTCTTGGGATACTGGTGCCTGATGATGGCAGTGCAGAGAACAGGAGTTTGGGGCAAATAGGGTTCAAAATGTAGAATGGAAGTCTGAAGGAGCTGAGGTGACCAGGATTTCAGCCTGTCCCAAACTCTGAGGACCTGGAGGTCTCCACCAATCCTAAAACTAAGGGATGGGTGTGTTAAGGCTGCTGACCAAGCTGTGGCATTCCCAGCTTGCCTGTCAGGTGCAAGCAGGAAATTTGTCATGGATGGCCCCTGATGTGTTATTTTGGTGTTCCCTCTCAGGATATAAAAGGCCAAACCCAGCAAATTTGGATAAATTAACAAATTCCTTTAGCTTTTGAAAAACTTGGTGATTTCTCTTTGGTTGGATTTTGGCTTTGCCTCCACAAGAATTGTTTGGCTCAGGCAGCAGCTCCTGAAGAGAAGTGTCGGGATGGGAAAGCAGAGAGGAGCAGTTTGCTAAATCTTGGTGCTTCTGTGAGGAACCATCCTGCTCCTGTGCCTCACCCACCTTCCCAACAGCAGAAGGTAACGGGAAAGGCGAAATAATAAGTTCAGTGTTAGGAGGACCATAGAATTTTTTTTTACCTCCCAGCCAATTTTATCACCACTTTATTTAAAAAAAAAGCACAGGACAGCTTGGCTAGGAGCCATTCCAAGGTTCAGTGACAGACAGAGATGGCTTGATGCCCTAATCTTTGCTCTTCTGACCATAATTTGCTCCACAATCATGAGCTGCTCATTTAATCCCCCTTGGATATAGGTTCTCCAGGAGTGGAATGAGTATTCAAAATATCCCTGGAGTTAACCTGTGCATCCAAACGGTGACCAAAGATGGATGAATTTTATCACTCCTAAACCAAGTGGATGTACAGCTTGAACTGATTGTAGGAGCAGACTGATTTCTATATTATCCTCTTCTTCCAAGTTTCAGAAGTCTCAGGATTTCTGGTGCATCAGCTTTAGCTTTTCATGAACTTGAGCCTTGGCAAAGTGGAAGAAGAGGGTGAAAGACTTTTTCTCCAGAGGGCATTTCATCAAATTGTTCCATCCTGACCATGACAGATGTTCTTGTACACAGCATCTGCAAGAGGGAGATTTACCCAGAATCAATGCATTTGTTTTTAGCTCTGGTTGAGTTTGTGGATAATCTAGGTGAAGTGATTTTTTTAAAACAATGGGATGAAAGAACCCCAAAAGGTTTGACAGGGAATTAGCTTCAACTTAAGAGAAGAGCAGTGCTAGGAACAGGATGGAGGACGGTCTCAGGGGGGGTAAGAAAATGGAAAGGAGAGGAAAAAGGCAGATTCTTAAGGGGATGAGGCCTTGGCCTCAGCTATGGAAACAGGTAATTTCCCAGTACAGACAGATAATAGGGATGAGGATTCAGGGAATGGGGCACCTGGGTCTGGTGAGATTCAGCCTGGCAAGCTGACACCAGCGAAGAAATCACAAATGCTTCCCTCCCCTCCTCGCCTTCGCCTTCACCAAAGTTTAAAGTTTACCTAATTCCCTTATCAGAAGTTTGTGCTGAGAACTCTTATCTGGATTTTACCGGCAGCTCCTGGCACCAGACCAAACACTGGAGGAAAATTTCCTTCTTCTCCAGTTGTTCAATGAAAGCAACATTTGAAGCCGACAATATTATTGTCATTAATGGGATGGGACCGCTAATGACGGCAATGTTTGTGTTTGGCTTTCAGATGAGACTTCCCTCCTATCGCTGCTCCTGACCTGGTGCAGCTTAGTGGGGCTAAATTGCTTTTTAGAGCTGATCAGAATGAACCTTAATTGAGGCATTAAACCCAGGTTCAGTTGATCTTCCTGTTCCCACAGCCCTGCCACTGCTGGTGGCTGCTCTGGGCTCACCGGGCAGGCGAGAGGAGCGTCCCCAAGACAAGGCCAGAGCTCCCCAGTGTCTGGGTTTGGAGGAGTTTTTTCTGTCATTCCCCTCAGCTCTCTCTCCCTATTTTTCTCTTTCAAATGTAATTAAAAGTCATTCTTTTAACTTTATTTATTTATCAGCTTGATACATTTGAAATTGCAGGCGCCTTCATCTCAGCGTTCATTTCCTTGCCATTTCATGTGAACCTGATTCAATTCCCCATCCCCTTCAAAGCTCTTCATTAGTTCTGCAGCACTTTCCCCCCTACCCTCTCTGTCTCTAATTCCACCTTCCTCTTCAGCTGCCCTGCAGACAAGCAGCCCAGGGCTCTGGGCCAGGCTTGGCTGAAGATGTGACCTGGGCTGTGAAGGTGGTGACATCCCCCCGAGTCCCTCAGGATGAGGGAAGAGGCAGCCCTGAAGCCTCTCTGCCCCGGTCCTGTTGCTGATTAAATCACCTCTGCACTTTGTGGTGGAGGAGCCCACCTTCCCCTCCCCTGCCATGGTCTGAGCTGCTGCCTCCCACAGGTTTTGGGGGCAGCTGGGTCCCTCTTCCCCTCCTGTCACCTGTAGTGTGCCTGACTCAAAAATGAGTTGGGGTTGTTGGCCTTTTCTCCCTCTTTGCCAGCAACCCCTCGGTGCCTGAACCCACGAGGTTCTGCCATGAAAAGCAGGGGATCCAGGGGGGGTTCAGCAGAGGAGCTAAACCCAGAGAATGATTCAAAACAACACCCAAGAAGTCCTTGATCTCCAGCTTCCTTCACATGGAAGCCCAATGCTGATTTTCTCTTCCAGCTGAGGAAACTGAGGCTTGGAGCAAGGAGATGCTCTGCTCTGTGTAGCTGGGATTTCAACCCAGGTTTATTTTCTTTTAAATACCTCTGCCTCCCCCATCAGGAGCTGAGACCCAGCTACAGAGCACCGAGGGGTTTTTCCTCCAGGCTTCCAGGCTCTGGCCCTGCTTGGCTCTTCCCAGGCACAGAGTGGAAGCTGCCTGTAGAGAAAATAAACAACCTGCTCTGGATTTGTCTTGCTGGAAGTTGAGTTGCTTCACTGCCTTGTCACCGAGATGTGGTGATTAAAGAGATCAGCTGTGGAGCTTGGGGCACAGTGAGGGGACCCAGACACTTTGTGAGCTGTCACCTCACACTGCCAGGGTGAGTCTGGAGCAGAGGAGAGCTGTGATAAGGCAGCTGCGTGATGGGACATCAGTGCCTAAGGCACCGTGAAAGAGTCCATGGACCTCTTCTTACTAATGAAAATGAGTCTTTTACTTTGCTCCATTTTATTTATTTGATTGCTTTACTTTATTTTGGCTTATTTTATTACTTTTTCCTCCCCACCAAGCCTCTTTTCATCCCCTTATCTTCACTGGTAGTTAGTAGATTAATGCATGTCTCAGGAAGATAAATGCACTTTCAGATCTTCAAAAGGCAAGGCAGCCTCTGAAACCAGTGTTTACAACCTCCCTGGCTGGTGACAAGGCAGGCAGGGTGACATGACCTTCAGTTTTGCCTCCAAGGTCAAACTGAGATGCAGGTCCTGGTCCCTGGGAGCACAGTGGGTACCAGTACTCCCAGTAGCCAGGCAGTGTTTGGGTTTACCTCTATTCCCTGCCAGGGCTAACGCCCTCCCTCTGCCTCCTCTCTTTCCCCAGGCACTGAGTGAGAGTTTGGGGATGGAGGAGGAAAGAGAGAGGGAAGATGGAGTGAGGGAGAGGGAGCGAGGCAATCCTCCCCAGGAATCAGCACTGTACAAATACCGAGACTTTTACTTCGCCCTGAATCCTGGATCAGGACACAGCTGGAGATGTCCAGCTCCCAAGGGCAGAGGGCAGCACGCTGCTGCTCTCCACCAAAGCCCAGCTCACACCAGTGCTGGCCCTCCTGGAAGGTCTGGAGTCCAGCACAAGTCTGTCTTGGCCATCCCTGAAGGTCCCATTCCACATTAGGATAGTCACCCATGGGCCCATGACCCTGGCTCTGGCCTGACTTCTCCAGGCATGCTTTAACTCTGTGCCTAAGCCACATGAAAAGCCCTGAATTTTACAGATTATCTGAGTGCCAAGGTGGTTCTGAAATATCCATCTTTTCACTCCAGCTCTATCCTTCACCATCAGGAGGCAGAGTTTGGAATCCCTGGCTGTGGTTTGCCTGATGGCACAGGGAGGAGGAGCAGGGCTGGGGATGGCAGGTCCTGCAGGGTCAGAGGAGCAGGGCCCCTGTGCACTGAGCTTATGTGGTGGCTCCAAGGTAGGCGAAAATGTGGTGTTTGAGCTGTTCTCAGGCATTTCCAAACTCATCCCTGTGAATTAGGGGCTGAGTGAAGTCATTAAGCCCTAATCAAAAGCAGCTAATCAGGAATCAGTGGGAGATGTTCCAATTAATCACGGCTGGAGCCAGTGGAGCTGGAGCTGGGGAACAGCGGTGGCCATAGGGAATGGACAGAGGGGTCCTGTCTTCTGCCACTGAGACACCCCGAGGGGGCCGTGCCAGCTCACATGGTGGGTCTCGGGGTCTCACAAGTGTTTAGGGGATCTCAGAAGACACTTTGCTCTTGGGGGTTCCCCATGGTTTCCAAAATGCCCCTTGAAGCAGCTGTGGTGGTGTGGATATTCTGCTGCCCCGTGGTGATGGGGGTTGTTGGGGAAGATGAAATAGGAAAGCCTTATAAATATGATTGCCTGGCAAAAGATGCTGAGAATATGGAAACTATAGGTGAGATTGAAATGAGAACAAGCTTTGAGTTACCAAACCCCAGATACTGAACAACTGGAAAACAATGGCAGGGCCGACTGAAGGTAATCCCATCCCTGATGAAACAATGCCCTCTGCTTGCAGACAGGTCCAAGGGTCAGAGCAGACCCTCCTGACTTCTCAGAGGGTCCAGAAAGTAGATTTTAGAGTTTAAAATATAACATCGTATGGTAATGCAATGATTCTTATAGGCTGTATGTAAATGTTATAAGATTTGTAGCTTACACCACATTAGTTAATGAGAATTAGAATATTCAACACAGAAGATGATTTATTGGATTGTTAACGGGAACCGCAGTCGCTTTTTGCCACTTTTCTACCTTTTGCTCTCTTTTTCCACCACTTCTGTTCTCTTCTCCAGCTTTCTTGCTCGCTCTCTTACTTCTCTGACCTGCTTCGAGCTGTGTCTGGCAGCTCCCAGCAGGTCTCCTACACCCACGCCCTTCTACAATAAACTTCATGCGCTAAGACCTGACTTCAGAGATCTCTCGTCTCCGTCTGTCCTGTTTATGTGACACTGAACTGCACAGCATCCCCGCAGGGGTCTCACAAGGCTGCTCTGCCTGTTGGAGGGGGAGAGGTCTCACTCAGAGCCCTTAGCAGAGATCCATTCTCCCACATCTCTTTACAGCTGAGACTCTCCAAGTGCTTTACGGATTTCATAGGTAAATATCAGCATCTGGACTTTACAGGAAACTGAGTGACGTGCAAGAAGTGCTCTGACTCCCCAGACTTTGCTCAGGCTTTGTCTGCGGCCCAGCGAAGATTTCACTGCAGTTAAAACAGAGGTTTAGGAGCTGGATGCAAAGTCAGCCTCAGCAGTGTCAGGATGCCCTGCAAGGGAGGACACTCAGCTGACATTTTCCTCTTCTGCTAACCCACGTTCACAGCTGAGATGAGAAGCAGGCTCTGTGGTGGGTCACTGGGAGTTAATAACTTCCCACAACCCCCAGGCACTGCTCCTCTGATGGGACCATTAATGGGAGCAGCGTTTGCATTGCCTGTTCTCTCAGCTCAGGCAGGGTCATGCTTTTCCATCACATCCTTCCAGACCCAAAGTCTCTCCCCTCACCATCCCTGAAGTCAGCACACAATTGTGCCCCATGAAAGCAGCCAGTGTGTGGTGTGGAGAACCGGGGCATTGAAGGTGCCTGGACCCCTGGACACCCCCTGTGCCATTGAGGCACTGGAGCACAATTCCACTTTGTGTTCCTTTCTATTTGATGATAAAAACCCTCAAGGACACGATCGACTCCTCTCACCATTAAAGGCACCTGGAGAAGAGCAGAGGTATTCTGCTGCTTTTGGAAATTCCCTTGCTTCCCGCTCCAGAGAAACGTCTTTCTTCATAAATCTTATTGAACCTATAAAATGTCTTCCTGTTCTTTAGCCTCTGCCCGGCTCCCCTCAACGTGCCTGTTCCACCATTGCATTCAGGCTGCTCCATAAAAGGAATAAAGTGCATTGTGCCGGATCGAGCTCGGCTGTAAATCCCTGCCAGCCCGGAGTTGACACAAATTGAATTCCATCATGGCTCTTCTTCAGAAGGCCTGCTGGCTGCTTTTTAAATTTGCCAGGGACGAGATGCAATTTAGTTTAAGTAACTAAAGTGGAAGGTTGCACAACACCGTTGTAGGGCCGTAGCTGAGAGGTTCAGTCCTGCAGGAGAAGGAGCACTTCTCTGTCCAAAGAACCATTGCTCGGAAGTGCAGATGAATGCCAACAGCAAGCCTGAGTTCACGTTGGCAGGTATGATCCAAGGATTCCAACCCCAAAAGAGAGTTTTCCTGGAAAGCCACCTCCTCAGACAGCAGACTGACAGCAAAGTCTGATAGAACCCCCAGCACCTGCAGTCTGCTCTGGGGTGTGTTGTAGGGGGTGTGTGTGTTCATGAAGGTTTTCCATCTGGCTTGAGAGAAAGATTTCAAGCCCAGCTCACGAGCTAGACCAGTTCCTGCTTTGTTGCACAGCCCCATGTTGGCCTCATTGGGGAGGTGCTGGCTCAGGGATGGGGGATGTCTGAGGGTCTCTGGTACTGCCCGTGTGACCAGGGCACTTTGCTGTGGAGCTGCTGCGTAAGAGAGACCTCTTGACTGAGCCTGGATCCTGGCCCTGCCTTCTTCCTGTGATGTTGGGTGGTTTAGGACTACCAAATATCCGGTTGGGACTACCAAATGTCCTCACAGACATCAGTTTCCCTGTTCCCCCAGGGCCAAGACTGGTGTAGGGCTCTTAAAGTGAGAACACCCAGCAGCATGAGAGGGGAGGCTGAGCATTACCAGAGCAGTTGAGTTCTCCCAGAGCTTTTCTGTCTGACTTGGACATGCCTTCCCTTTCCAGGTGTTGGTTTCCAGCAGCCAGAGGATGATTTGCCATCCCTGCAATGTGTGTAGAAGCCTCCTGGTCTGAAGTTGCCCAGGTGTTGTCACCAGGATGGCATTCCTTGTGACGCTGGATGCCACTCTCTTCCCTCCCCTGGAAGGAAAAGCTGCTTTCCCCACAAGGTTTTGTTTCCTGATCTCCCACCCTGTGCAAGTGCTGCTTTCCTCCTCCTCCTGCTCTGTGGCTGTGCTGAGCTATCGATTCCTGCCCTGCTCACTCTGTGGGTTTGGGGAAGGGGGAGGCAGCTCAGGATAAATCTGCGCTTTGTCTCCGCCTTGGCCTCTGCATCCCTTACTCGAGGTCTCCACCGCATCCTTGTCCCTGTCGCAATTTTTCTGCCAAATGCCATTTTTACCCTCCCCACACGTCCCAGGAGAGCTGTTATTTACTGCCAGTGCAACAAAACTGAGAGAGACCAGCTGTTTGCCAGCCTGCAGGAGCACATCCATCACCGGGGGCTTTGGAGAAAGGCTTTTGTTTAATTATGGGATCACTCCTTTTCTCTCTCCAGTCCCTTGCCCCTCCCGGCCTCCCCTTGCAGTGACGAGGCCAGGAGGTATTTCATTCTCTGCTGGCAACTCAAATGATTACTGGATGTTCTCAGTTCACCTTCCTGCTGGTGCAAACCCTTCTTCATTGCTCAGAACACTTAACACCTGTGAGGAGAGGGTAAAGGGTCCTTCTCTGCACAGGCAGTTTGGGAACAATAAATATCATCCTACAAATATATTTGCCGTAGAACACATAGTGGCCCTGATTTTTGTCTTCTTCTCTTCATATATAGTCAGGATTTTCTTTTGATGAAAAGCAAAACAAAAATCCTACAGGTTTCACTGAAGGGGCATGGGAGCCATTTTCATCCAATCCTTCCCTGTTTATCCGGTTTCTGATATGGCAGATACCTTAAATATTTTGGGGTTTTTTTTTGTTTTGTTTTTTTTTTTTTTCACAGATCCCACTGTCTGGAAATTCATCTTGAAGTAGCCTGAAGTTCATCCTCTGTGGCTCAGACTCTGAAAAGTCACCTAGCAGTGACAACATGCAGGTGAAACACCTTTTGGGCACAGGGGTGAATTCAACACCTCCAGCTCCCTGGCAGGACTTGTTTATGAGGGTCTGAGAGTCATGAGGAATAGGAGCAGATTTTTCTTGTCTGGACCTCTCAGAGCCAGAGAAATGGATGGTGCTGGATGGAACATTTGGTTTCTCTGAGGCGCTGACATCTCCTTGGTGGTGATGTGAGGCAACAGGAATGGCAATGCACTTCTCCAGGAGAGGGAAAAGCCTGTGAGCTCAGACTTGACAATAATTCACCTGGCTGTGTGTCTGGCCCTGTGCCCCAGGATCCCTTCCCAGCTCTGCTTTGCATTTTGCAAATTGTTTCAAGAAATGCCCGGTTTTCACGGGCCTGTCTGGGGGTGATGGATGGCTGGGGACGCCCAGCGAGGATATCTGTCTCCAGCAAGGCTCTGTGAGTCAGCTACCCCATGTCTAGCTGCTCCTTTTCTGCCTTAAAAGCCTCAATATTCTCCACTCAGCTCACCTTCCTGCTCTTTCCTGGTCTCCAGATCCATTAGCCTGTCTGGACTGGTACCCATTAAACTGCTGAACATGGGCTACTCCGAGCAATCTTATCAGAGCTGCTGCTATTAGAGGCAGAAATAGTAAGAAACTGAGTCACCAGCACTGGCAGTCCGGCACTTGGATTTAGACAGAAGTCTTGTCAGGGCTTGTTCTTGTTTGTGGAGAACCACAGAAGCTGCTGTGGGCAATATTTGATTGCTGTGACAGTGGTGATTAATAAATAGTTGGCTAATGAGAAACAGCAGTGCCCTGGATCCAAACAGCTGAGTTTTGCAAGGTTTTCGGTACCAGTGGCCCCTGTGCCACCCCCCAAATGCAGCGAGGCTCCTGTGAGGGGAATATTGCTGCCCCACACCCTCAGAGGAGGAAAATTAAGAAAATTAATTTTCTTAATCCATTTTGCATTTTCTTCTCTGAAGTTTTGAATGGAAGCTTAGGTATTTCTGCTGTGTTCTTCCTCTCTATTCTATGCCCAAATGTTGTCCTCTTTTATGCAGCAGTCCAAGTGACCAGACAAATGGTAAGGGCTCAAACTGCATCCCTTTTTTTTTTAGGTACTCTTAGGTATGTTTTCTCAAAGTATTATCTGATCTAAATTTTCAAGAGATTTTTTAATTTGACCTATTAAATACTGCCTAGCTTGTCTGGTGTGATGTAATACTAGATGTTCTCTATCTAGGAAAATAGAAATGTGGGAGTGAAGTTTTGAGTAGTTTAGTGATATGCATTCGTAATGATTATTTCTCATATCCTCTTTCTTGTCTTCGGTCTCTGTAATTCGATCATGCAACTATCTGTGCTGTATCAACATTACTTCTTACTTTGATTGTAGAAACTTGTATTTTTTTTAATGAAAAATTGCACAAGTGGGAGAGGTATGAAGCTGGGTGGATTTTGAAGAGCAATTTCCCAAGAGTCGTCCTTGCAGAATGTTCTCATGAAGTTGTTTCAGCTTGCTTTAGAAAAAATGAAAAGGAGAAAGCTTCAGACACTTCTGAGGAGTTCAAACCTTGCGATGCCAGGTCGCTCAGGCCACGCCTAGGACAGGTAGATCTGCAAATGTGCCAGGAGGCTCATCCCTGACTGAGGCACCTTTATACCTGCCTCAGGTGGTTTTTTCTCAGGCAAGGATTTCCAGAGTGGTTTTTCTGCTGCTGCTGATGGTACTGAAAAAAAAAACCCACCAAACCCAAAGCCCCAAAACCTTTGAAGCACGTGTGTGTCAGTGCCCTGGCTGGGCTGTACTGCAGGGTTTTGGGGTTGGTTTGGGATGCAGGTGGGTTGGAAGGGATCTTAAGAATCATTCAGCCTGGCCCTGGAGCTGTCCTGCTTTGCCCCATCAGCACAGCTCTTGTAAAGTGTAAATGAGGCTGCAGGCAGGGGTGAGGACACCGTGTGCCTTAGAAAAGCCCTGCTGAGGCAGCCGTGATTAGAAGCATCCTTGTTCAGCTCAGCACAAGCAGAGCCCAGCAGATTTCCCAGGCTGAGGGCAATAGTTTGATAGTTACCGGGTCTGATGGGAAGGCAGAAGGTGGAACCTGCCTTTCATTCTGAATTTCCCCCCATGTTCACTTAAGACATAGCTGGATGGTTTCAGCCCTGAACCCCCTCATTTTTCTGTGCCACCCTTATTCCTGTTTGGATGCAGATTTATCTTTGATTATATCCCACCTTTTCTTGAATATATTTCTGTGCTTAATTTTTGGCATCATCTGTTAAATTCCTTGGAATGGGGACTTTTCGGGAAGGAATGTCTTTTTCTTCACACTGTGTGAAAGAGAATCTTAGTTGATGTCTCTCTGAAAGCAAGAAAAGCAGTTTTACAAATCCCAACTCTACCTCTGGGTAAAGTTTAAGAGTTTGCCTGGATTGCCATCCTAGAAAGCAGCTCTTCTACCCCCGGGAAAAAATTGCTTTGTCAGTTTAATTTGCTCTCAGTTGAGTAAAGCTGTGGAAAACTGGCCAAGAGTTTTATTGGCACATCTGAGTAATAAAAAAATGAAATAATTAAAAAAGCTATTCACCCTTTTAACTGGTACAGCTCACGCTGGCCAAACATTTGCGTGTCCACTTGGCCTTTACATGAGAACGCTTTAAAATTGCAGTAATGGAGTGTTGAAATGAAGATGTTGGGCCATAGGTGTGCCCCTGGCTTTAAGAGCTCCCAGGTGACAATTTGCTCACCGGTGGCATCCCATCCATCAGCGATGCCGAGGTTTTGTCACAGTTCCCAGGAGAAAATTGTCACATAAATCAGAAAAGCTGGGGTCAGTCAAGACGTGGGACCTGTCGGCATTTCTTGTAAAACGAGGGGCTGCACACTGGAAATGCTGGGTGTTGTGGCCTCATGTGAATTTAAAGAGAAAACAAGGCAGTTAATTCCCATTTTGGATGGGAAGGAGTGACTGGAGGCCCTGCTCCTGCTCTCCCCCTCCCCATTTGGCACGTGCACATGATTTAGTTCCTTCACACTTGGGCTTTGGGAATTATTGGTACAAATCCCTTTCGCACTGGGTGGAAACACATAATCATTGATGCCTGAAGATGGGTTTTTCTGCTCTCCCAGACGGTGTGGGAGGGCCCTGCTGGCTGGGCTGGCTTCTTGCACAGCAGGAGCCACAGCCCTGGGACACTCTGACTGAAGGATGCTCACTGCTGTGACTTTTTGTTGTTGTTGTTGTTGTTGTTGTTGTTGTTGTTAAGTGCAGGGTTATTTTGGTATTCAGTGTTTTTCTTAAATCCCTTCAAAGGGGCTGCTTCTGGCTGATGGGCTGCTAAAAGGCCTCACCTCCAGCCAGAAAAGCAGGTTTGAAAGATATGCTGGGGGCTGTGGGATCAGATGTGCCCGGAGAACCTGGAACTGGATTTTCAGGTGCTTAAAAAACACCATTAAAGCGAGTTCTCAGATGTGACCAGTCTGAATCCAGCATGAAAATTAGCTGTGGGTTTAGAAGTCTTAATGAACGCTGGAAACCTGCCTAAAAGGGCTCCTGTGTGGTGAGTGGTCCTGGACTTTTAATTGGTGTTCATGCAAGACCTTTTCACTCCTTGGGGAGTTTGCTTTGAATGTGGATGAGATGTGGAAATTTGGAACTTTTCTACGGAACAGAAGTTGTCACATTTTTCAGCTTCAGAACAGCCAAGAGTTTATCCAGCCCATTTGTAATCCCTTCATTTAGATGGAATGAAACGTTTCGTTCTGATAAGGTCAAAGCATGAAAATATGAATATATTAAAATACCTGTCAAAATGAAGGTAATCAAAATGAGAACTGGAGCAAACACTGTTGAAATAATTCACTTGGTTTTTTTTCCCCCCACTATAAATTTCAGTGCTGTGGACATATCCTTATGAAATGTTTTCATGGGAAAACTCTATTTTGCCAGTAGATAGCTACCCTGACCAACGTAATAGGATTTTGATCAACTCTTGGAAAAATACAGGCTTTGGGAGAGTGATGCCTGAGGTTCCCCAGCGCTGCCATCAATCACATCCCTGCCTCCAGGCTCCCTGGCGGAGGAAACTCTGGCACTGCTGGTGTTGCTGGTGTGACCTCTGTCACTCAGAGCTCCCTGGTGAGCCTCAAAATCGGGATTTGTGAGAGGGGCTGCACAGAGGCTGCTTGAGATCAGCGAATTCCAGAATGGTTTGGGTTGGGAGAGATCTTAAAAATCATCCAGTGCTGTGGGGGAGCTGTGCAGTTTGGTTTCGGACGGTCGGGATGGATGGAGACGAGAGATCTCTGGAGTCAGGTCTTAGCACATGAAGTTTATTGTAGAAGAGTGTGGGTGAAAGGGACCTGCTAANAGAGAGGTAAAAAGTGTGACAAAAAGTGACCGTGGTTCCCGTTTACAATGTAATAAATCATCTTCTGTGTTGAATATTCTAATTCTCATTAACCAATCTGGTATGAGCTACAAATCTTATAACATTTACATACAGCCTATAAGAATCATTGCATTACCATACGATGCTATATTTTAAACTCTAAAATCTACTTTCTGGACCCTCTGAGAAGTCAGGAGGGTCTGCTCTGACCCTTGGACCTGTCTGCAAGCAGAGGGCATTGTTTCATCAAGGATGGGATTACCTTCAGTCGGCCCTGCCATTGTTTTCCAGTTGTTCAGTATCTGGGGTTTGGTAACTCAAAGCTTGTTCTCATTTCAATCTCACCTATAGTTTCCATATTCTCAGCATCTTTTGCCAGGCAATCATATTTATAAGGCTTTCCTATTTCATCTTCCCCAACACAGTGCCACCCCTGCCATGGGCAGGGACACCTCCCACTGTTCCAGGTTGCTCCAAGCCTCGTTCAACCTGGCCTCGGACCCTTCCAGGGATCCAGGGGCAGCCACAGCTTCTCTGGGCACCCTGTGCCAGGGCCTCCCCACCTTCATTGTAAAACACTTCCTTCTATCTAATCCAAATGGACTCTCTTTCAGTTCAATCCATCACCCCCTGTCCTATCAAAACAGGCCCTGCTAAAAATTTTGTCCCCAGTTTTTTTATAAGCCTTGTTTAGGTACTGGAAGGTGCAAAAAGGTTTCCTTGGAGCCTTCTCCAGGCTGAACAATCCCAATTCTCTCAACCTTTTCCCACAGCAGAGCTGCTCCATCCCTCTGATCATTTTTGTGGCCCCCTCTGGACTCGCTCCGATAGATTGATGTCCTTCCCGTGCTGCGGATCCCAGGGATGCTCCAGGTGGGATCTCCCCAAAGCACCACAGAGATACTGGGATTTAATCCATAATTCTCCTCTGGCATCTCCATAAAGATCTTCTGGCCTCATCAGGCACCATCTCTGAAGCTGCACGTGCTGTCTGTACCCTGTAGGACAGTCATGCAGGAGGAGGGGATGCAATTGCAAAGGCACACCTGAAAATTGATCCAGGCTACAATAATCCGCTATAAAATACAGTGTTTCAATTGTGGGTCTCTCCTCCTCATTGCATGGCAGTCAGTTCTTCTCCACCAAGGCCATCTCTTCTCTTTTGCTCTCTCCACTTCGTCCCTCTTGGTCTGAATCCAATCTCAACGCATTTCCTAGCAAAACATAAACCCTGTGTTCCTTTCCAGAGGTGCTCCTGGCTGCCTTTTCCCAGCCACCAGCAGCGCTTCCAGCGTGGAGGGGGACCTATAAAACATGACTCGTAAAGGGAAAGAGCTGGCATTTGACTCCTGAAGGGAAAGAGATGGTGGATAGGTGCGAAAAAGATGGATGCCCCCCTCCCCGAAATCTAAAGAAATATGTGCAGAAAATGAAAGAGATTTAAAGCAGCTATCAATCGCTCGCTGCTCCTGCTTTAAGAGCTGTTGAAACAACATAATAAAAGGCAATAAACAAGGGATTTATGACCTACCTGCTGGAAATAGCTCTCTGCATCTCGGGTGTGGGGTGAGCACAGCGTGCCAGGCTGGGGGGAATCGGTGCCCGCTGAGCACTCGTGCCCCTGTTATGGGGCCCTGCACGTGGCCACAGCTCTTCCCTCCGTTTCCCTCTCCCTCTCCATCCCATCCCCTGTCCCTCTGAGCCCTCCTATTTATGGCTTTGGCATTTGGTGTGTTAAAGGCTCGGTTTTGTTCAGTTTGAGCAGTAAACCCAAGACGATTTGTTGCGATCGATGGCAGCAGGCTGGAATTTTAAGGGCCAGGTATTTTACCACGGGGGCTGGACCCTCGAGCTAAATCTTGAAGGCAGGGAAGGTGAAAACACACAGTACTGCCTGGGGCAGCGTCGGGAAAGGCTTGTAAACTGCTCGCACGTATTTAAATTCCAGGAAAATCACCAGGGGGGGAATAAATCTACAAAAAACAAAACCTAAGTGAGCGGCTAAACATGGAGATTTCTAATGCCTTCTTCAAGGCTGAAACTGTCCTTTTAAAGGAAATACAACTTTCACTCCTGCACCAACCCACAGAGGGCTGGAACTGCAGACATTTGCACAAAATTGTGGTGAGGCAGCGTGTGTCTGGCAGGATCTGGGCTGTGTGGTTCAAGCACCATGGACACAGGACAACTACAGCTCTGGAAGCCTGAGGAGACAAAACAGCTGGAAAACGGGAGTGGGGATGGACATTTACCTTCAAAATACACTTGCAGGAGAAAGTGGTTCCGTATTTCCCAGCCCTGGGTGTGAGAGTGGGGTGTGCTGGGTGTTGCTCTGCTTCTTTCCAAGCCCTGCCACAAAGCCTTCCCTTGTAAATCGTTTTCCCCTCTTTCCTCCTCAGACAGAGTTTTACCCTCCCGCCTGTCACTCCGGCTTTCCGGCCGGGACTTCCAGGCTTTTGTTTTGCAGTGAGCGGTGACATGAGGAGCTCTGGCATAGCTGATGCTGTTTGTTCTTCGGGAGGAAGGTGGGGGGGAAGCGAGAAGGCTGAGAGGGGTAAATCAATGCACTTTGTGAGAGGGGGGATGCAGAACGGCGCAGTGCCGTAATCCAGCGGAGCCGCCGAGCGCTGGGGAGACAGATCTGGGACGGGGAGAGGAGGGGCTGCCCTAATCCTGCGTCCCTCTGAAATCCCCAGCACGGAACAAAGCTCTTGTTAGCAAATAAGGACGGGGGAGTGGTAGCAAAAAGCAAAATGAATGCCCTTAAATTCAGCTGTAATGAAAACCTGGGAGCCAGCACTGGAGGCCTTTCATGAACGCCGGGGAACAAGATTGTTCTAATTAGAAAAGCCCAATCAGGGGGACCAGTAGGCATGAAACTATGGATTAATTCAGCTGCTTGAATGCCAGTGTGTGGCAGAGGCAGCAACAACCCCCTCCCTCCCTCCCCTGCCCTGGAAGAGTTTGAAGGTTCTGTATTTGGCCTTGCTCTGGAAAGGTCTCCTGACAACCAAAGGGGAGAGGGGCACAAAAACCAAGAGAAGAAATGGCTTTGGTCCCAGGGCTTTCCCTGTGTGCTGAGAAACCTCTTGGTGGTTCAGACTGTGGGGATGTGCAGGAGCTTATCTGCCCTCTGCTCTCTCCCATGTCTGTCCATCTCAGCAGGGTCATGGACCATGCTCCTCCATTCCCCTCCCTTTTGCCCCCTTCTCCCTCAAAACAGTTCCTGTCTCCATAAATGCAGTGGAAAAAAAGAAAAAGAAAAGCTACATTTTTGAGAGCTGCAGGTTTGAAAAGTGTCAGGAAAGGATTTGGACTCCTCGAAAGGGAAAAAACAACAATTTCCCTTCATTTCAAATTCAGGGGTCGTGTCCTCCCGAAGCCGTGTCTCCACTGGAAAATATTTAAGATCAATTAAATCATAACCCATGGTTTCTCTCAAACAGTTGGTAGTTTCAGGGTTGGCTTTCCAAAGCTTCTCTTGGAGACTCCAAAGGTTGTAAAGTTCCTGCTTCACAAGAACCATAGAGAAATGGCTTGGGCTGAGTGGTCAGAAAGTGCAAGAAAATCCCCCTTTTCTCCCCCAACCACACGACCATCAAAACATCATTAGAGTTGGCAACGATCCTCAAAAAGATGTTCTGGAAATTTGAGTGGGAGGCTATTCCACACCTGTGGAGGCTTGGAGAAAGCCTTGTTGATGGTTGAGGAAAAGAATCCTCAAAAGGAGGAGATTCCCACCCCAGGTCATTATTTCCAGTGTTTTTTCCTCTGCTGCAACCTCTGGGGATTTCCCTCATTTCAATTTTTCACTACAAATGCAACAAATAAAAACAAACCAAACCCCTACTCCTGTCCCAGCCATTTCTCCTGCTTCACCTGCAGCAGCCCAGTTTTGAGGTAAGAAGCACGGAATTAATGGGAATTCTGAGGATTTACAAACAAGCACTCAGAGAGGAGACCATGCCTATTTATCTCCTAATACAGTGGTTTAAAAAAAGTCCTTCTTTAATTGCATTTGGGATCTATTCTAACGATTTGCCCAGGAGAGTATTAAGATGTCAAGGCTTTTTCATTAGTAATATATCCCCAAACAAAATCTTTGTTAAGATAGGTTAAGGCAGTAAATAGACCATTAATTTACAGAACATAATTAGTACCTCGCAGTTATTCATGGAAATAGTTGGATTTCTTTCGTTGTTATTCAATGGCAAGATTTAAAACAAATATAGCAGCAGCAGGTCAAAAAACACAGAGGCAAAAAGCATCAAAGATATTGATTAAAGTTTCAACAATAACCTTAACTCTGCAGCAGAACCCAAAACAACATCATTTACACCGCCCTAATACATTCTCCCAGTGGTAAATAATGAACACAGAAAACAGCAGCAAGTTTTGAGCAAATATCAATACAGAGCTGTAAAATAACTCGTTTTAAGGGCTAGGGACCATAGCCCACATTTAAAATTGGAAACAATATTGAGGTTCTTCTTTTCCTGAGAGATTGTTGATAATATTAGTATGTCCAATGAAAATATTTTATTTGTTATTATTTATTTAATTGGCACTGTTATCTTTGCAACTGTGGCATCATTTTGATTAGAGAAACTGAAATAATTTATTTTGTAGGGTCATCTACTTTACAGTCTCAGAATTTAAAACAAATTGAAAAAATTTCTAAAATTGTAGGTTATTAAAATGAAGAAATTTTCAGTTGGCTTCAGACTGACTGAAAAACTGATTTTATGAAGATTTTTATGTCTTCTTATTAACAAATTTTATTTTTCATGGTCCAGAAATCAAGTCTGAGCCAATTTTAATGTTTTATGTGTATTACAGCAACTTGCAAAGCAAAATGGAACTTTCAGGGGTCAGGAGCTGTACTCACAGGACAGCAAGGCCAGAAACCATGGTCAGTGCTCAACAGGAAAAATAGCAAAGTGTGCTAGACAGCAGCTAGTGCTGCACTTAGAAATAACAGTGAATTATCAAACTGAAAAAAAGCAGCAGCAATAAGGTTTTTATGTGCTGGACCAAGAAGTTCAAAGTTCAGCTGCACACCATGAGATGAATGAACTATTGCTTCCTAGACTAGACCTCTTGGTAGCAGGTGAAATCAAAACAGAATTAATAAAATCTCACTGAAAGATAAATAAATAAATAAATAAATAAAATTTAATTTCTTAACTACCATTACTTGTTTGTTACTCCTAATAATGCTGAGGCATTGTACAGATGGGTAGAAAATAGTGTTTCCTTTATGGGAGTTTTGCCAACAGTTTCTCTTTTAAATATGAAATTCTAACTTCTTTTTTTAATTTAAAAAAAAAA
>VZTJ01003504.1:1365153-1423343 GCA_013397795.1 Orthonyx spaldingii
GGGATGAAGGGATGAGGCTTGGGGAGGGGGAGATGGGGCTCAGGGATGGGGGATGAGGCTCAGGGATGCAGGGATGCAGACAGGGATGGGGGATGCAGCTCAGGGATGCAGGGATGCAATTCAGGAATGGGGGGATGAGGCTCAGGGCTGCAGGGAGGAGGCTCAGGGATGCAGGGAGGAGGCTCAGGGATGCAGGGAGGAGGTTAGGGATGCAGGGATGCAGCTCAGGGATGCGGGGATGCAGCTCGGGAATGTGCAGAGCCGCCCGCCGGGGCGGGGAGGGGGGAACGGGCTCGGTCTCTGCCAGCACCAGGAGCTTCTTGTCCTTGCCCGCCCCGCGGCAGCGCTGGGGTTTGTTGGCCTCTTCCCCTGTGTGGTCCTCGTGGTTGTTTGTGTGGCTGATGCCAGACCAAGCTGTTTGGGGTTATTGCAGGTAAATCGTAGAGCCACAGGGCAGTTTGGGTTGGAAGGGACATGGAAGAGGATCTAAACCCAACACCTTGTCATGGGCAAGGACACATTCCACCATCCCAGGGATGGGGCAGCTCCCACTGCCAGGGATGGGGCAGCCACAGCTTCTCTGGGCACCCTGGGCCAGGGCCTCACCTCCCTCATCATAAAGAATTTCTCCCTAAGAGCCAATCTAACCCTGACCTCTGCCAGTTTAAACCCATCCCCCCTTGTCCTATCCCTACATGCCCTTGGGATCTGTCTGTGTCCAGGAAATCGTCACTGCTCCCGTGAGCCAGCATCCCACCTCTAAAATGTGGGGACCTCCTAAAAGGAGTGTTAAATCCTCTGACAGTGTCACCCATCTCACACAGACACACAAACCCCACTTGAACTGTCTGTGTTTCCATCCTGACTCTGCAGGATTTGCAGGCAGAGGGCCTGGAGCATCCAAACCACGCTGAGCCTTCATCTTTTTTTTTCTTACTTTTTGATTTTTCTGCCGCTTTTAAACACTGTTCAATTTTCAACTTCAGAAAGGCTGTGGGGACATTGCCAGAACCACTGCAGTAGGAATTGCACTAAAACTAAATATAGAAATGAAAATTTGGACGAAATACAGGCTTGGGTGCATTTTGGCAGGAGCCTCAGTGTTTTCCTCACAGTGCTGGCTCTGTGTGGAGTAGACTATTCCCAGGAATAGAAGTGGATGGCACTTGGGGCTGGTGTTTTGAAATGTGGAGGGAAAGTTTGCATCAGCATGAGAGGAGTTAGCAAGTGGAATAGAGCTGAACACAGATTTTATGTCCTGTGAAATTCCCAGGGTTTATTTAATTTCTAAGTAGTACAAAACTTTTTTTTTTTTCTTTTTGTCTTTCTGCAAGAACATAATAACCTGGAGATAAATACTTGTGTTTAGAACAATTAGCATCAGTGTTGAACTGTTCGGGCTGTTGGTAGTTGATAGCTCACTCTGACACTTCCATCCTGATGTGTGATAATGTGGCAAAAGTCCAAATAAAGTCAAAATAAATGGCAAAGTAGAACTGTATCAAAACAAACAAAAAAAAAAGTGAAATTGTCCTATTCCTGCATGATACTTCGCATTCATGGAATGGCATCCACTGCCTGAAAAAAACCTTTGGTGGAAAAATTTTGTCCCAGCTCTGTTGAGATTTTCATTTGCCATGGCAAGAGCAGTGGGTGTATGCAATTTTCAGGTCCAGGTGAATTGTAATTTATAACATTGCTTTTAAATGAAGGCATGCTTAGACATAAATATTTCATATAAATATGTGTGCATTTATAGATTAATGTCTAATTTAATTTTTTTTTTTTCAGCTGCTGAGTTATGGTTTAACAGGTGCAATGTCTGTGGGGTATCCTGCAGTTATTCCATGGGTTCATTGCCTTCAGCCCTTCCCAAGGAGCAGGGCTTTGAAGGAGCTCTGAGGCACAGATGCTGCTGGTGAGAGATATGAAGGACCTTGAAAACCAACCAAAGGAAGGTCTGGCCCCTCATACCTGCAAGCTTCACTTTATTGAGGAAATTTCTTGTGCCTGAGCACAGCAATAGCCGTTCCCTGCAGGGTGGGAAGGCCCAGGGGGAGGTGGCTGCCTGTGGTGGGCTCCTCTCCTGCTCCCAGCTCCGTCACCCGTGTCCCTGTGTCCTTCCCACGACACCCCAAAGCAGAGGCACACGCACATCAGGGTGTGCTGGTGGACTCAGATCCACGGAGCCTGGGAGTGCATTTGTGTGTGGAAAAAGAGAATTTATCTCCATGGTGCTGCTTGTGCAACTCTTTTAGGGTTTGGCTGGGCACATCCCTGTCCTGTGGAATGGAAGGACACCATTCCCTGTGGTGCAGGTTTAATCCTACTGGGTTTGTGGTTATTTCTTGATTTACCTGTTTTAAACCCCAGGCCCTGGCCAGGCACGTGGAGCTGTCAGTGGGGGAGCTTCAGTGTGTGTTTGTGATTCCAGGGGGTATCCCCACAAACGCCCCAAGGTGTGTGAGCAGGAGAGCTCCCTTTTCCACTAAAAGCTCAGCTTTTCACCCTACAGAGCTGCTGATTCCCAGGGACGCTGTTCCCCTCGGTGCCACCACCCTCAGCAACCCCACCGACCTCACGGGGACCTCCCTGGGACTGAAACTCCCTCCTCTCTCCTCATTTCTCTGCTCTCCCCCAAACTTCTCTTGCTCAGACAGGCTGTGAGCCAGCTGAACTCACCGGGGCTTTGATGTGGAGAAACCTGGAATCCAGCACCTCGCCCGCTCCCTGAGCTCCCAGCGCGTGGGGACACCGAGCTCAGACTGACTGAAACTGCCAAAGGTTCGTGCTGAGGTGAGCTGGAAACGAGGAGGCAGGATGGGGAGGGAGGAGATGGGATCTGGGGAAGCTGAGAAGGGAGGTTGGGGTTTGCTGAGCTTCCATGGCACGGAGGAGCCTTCCTGTGGTGACTCAGCCTGCTGACAACTTCTGGCTTTCGTGCCTTGGTTTCACAGTGCTGTGCTTTTCCTAAGCTCCTTCACAGCCAACAGAACCTGTGAAATTTGAGGTTTCTGATGGATTTAGGCTTCTTGTGAGTTAATTGAGCAGTCATGAAACGAGCTGCTCCCTTGTGAGTGTATTTTCAGCTCCACCAGGATAAGGAACACGGGGCCTGATCAGGAGGAATGGCTGAGAGACTCTCAGTGTTTCTGTGGGGAATGCAGGCTCTGGGGTCTCTGCCTGATTCAGTGACTCTTTATTGGAAAAAGTTTCTCATATTTTGGGTCAAATTTCTCTTAAAGAAGAAAGAGAGTGGGAGCAGAACATCTGAGAAGCTCTGGAGGGAGAAGTTCACCTGGTACACCAGAGAACCTGCTTTGAATCCTTGGTCTTAATTAGAAGACGAGGGGAAATGAATCTGAATCTTTCCCAGCTCAGTTATCCCTCTTTATCACCAGCACATGGATCAGTAGCACAGGCAACTCTCCCTTAAGTGTTACCAGAAAATTAAAAAGGTCTCATTATATTCCACCAAGGAAGCAAATAAATAATAATATTATTATTAATATCATTAATTTATTCATCTCTCACAAGAGAAACAATTCACTTGCAACTATAGCCAAGGCTCATTTTGCCGGAGGAGAATTGGGAATCTCAGGGTCATCCCAGCCTCAGCTCCTGGTGCTTTGCTGCTCCCCTGAGCCCCTTGTGGTCTCAGCTCTGTGCCAGGTCCTCGGTCTCAGCCTGAGCTGGAGCTGCTCACACATTCCCTTTGCTTCCCTGGGAGGTGGCAACGGCCCCTAACTGTCCTTGACCTACTCGTGAGAGGGGTTATAAAGCATAATTAATTTTACTTTCAGAAGAGCTTCAAGTTCCCAAGAAGAAAAATGCTTGAAAAGTGCAAATCATGATTAATCATCATTATTATTCCTATAAATTCCCACTTCAGCTTGGTTGGAAAACAGGGTATTTAGGAGGTAGAAAGGATCAAGTGGCCTGACTGTGCCCTTGGCCCAGGGGGCTGCAGTCTGTGGAGTTACACCTGATTAACATCAGTGCAGGTGGGGAGAGAATCAGAGCCCACAGTCCCCTCTGTGCTCATGGTTAGTGGTAAATTGCTGCCAGTCTCTCCCTGAAGCCTCCAGGAGCCAGTTCAGTACTCGCTGTTCCTCTCTTTGTCCCTTGTGGAGGGGCTGGAAGGTTTAATTCAATCAGGTTCCTAAATGGAAAATAACGGTGCGATGAAACAAACCCGCCACGGATGTCTGGGAAAAAGATTTTGTCTTCGGTGGGTTTTGATCTGGATCCTGAAAGAGAAAGAGAAAACCCTGTGATTGACACCCTTGTTCTGCAAAAGGTGCCTTGGAGGAAGCTTTCAGAGCCAGAGGTTTCCTTTGCTGGAGGGGGTGTGGAGAAAGTCCAAGTTTCACAGGTTCTTTTGGTTTTTTGTTGTTTTTTTTTTTTTTCTTTTTTTTCCCATTTGCTGTGTAAAGATGTGAGACCTTCTGAAGTTTTATTTTTCTGGAGAGAGCAGCTCACCTCAGCAGAAGAAACAAGAGTTTACAAATCACTGCTGGTCTCCCTCCTGACCACTGATTCCCCTGGAATGATGCTCTTACCCCAGCGAGGCCTCTCCCCTGTGAGGTCCCAAAGCCCCCAAACCCCTCTCAACCTTCTGGGCCTGAATAACGATGGCAGGAAGGGTCCAAGTGATCCTCCCAAGGTTTGCCGGGAATCCATCCCACCTGCCTCCTGGGATGCTCCTCCAAGCATCATCCTTGTGCAGATACTGGGAGATTTTTATTTCTGTTCCCCTGCTAGGCTGAAATCAGGGGGTTTTGACTTTAGCTGTGAATCAGAGATGTCTTCTTTCGATGACAATGACACCTCCCTGCTGGACACGCGGCACTGGGCTCGGGCTGGCCGGGTGTGGGGTCAGCAGTGGTGCACTGTGCAAAACACCCTCATTTCTCACCTTTAGATGGGTTTGTTCAGCCCCATTCTCTGGGAGATCCACAGAAATCCCATGCCCTTCCCTATCCCTTGCCACCAAGCCCTGGCTCCAAGGGGCAGAAGGGGTTTTTTGCCGGAGGTCCCGCTGTCCATCCATCACCAGGAGAGCGCCGCCGACAAACAGCCAGATTCACCCTGGTGCCAGCCAGCCATAAATTGATTTGCTCGTTAATGCAGCTTCTCCCAGTTCATGTTTTCCCTAACGAGGAGCATCAAAATGCCAACCTGTCCTCAGGGGTACCTCAGCCTCCCGAACTGCAGGCAGTAACGAGATTAGGGGCCGTGCTGCTCACAAGTGCCTCATGTGCTCTCTCAGTCACTTGCACTTATTTTTTTATTATCTGGGCATTTTTTTTTTTCCGACTGGTGTGTTTTTTTCCTTCCTCTCAATTGCTCTGTCCCTCAGTTCCCAATGAAGCAAATGTGATCTGACACACACACACACACACAGGGGGTCACCTCCCCTGTCCCTGTTGGTCACATCTCCCCTGGTTCTTCCCCAGGCTGCCCAGCCAGACAGTCCTGCTGGGGGACAGGGATGGCTCCACTCAGGTCATGCTCCCTAAGGAAAATCTCTGACCTTCCCCGGATGAACTCTTTCTGTATGAATGGGAAATAAGATGAAATGGAATAAACATGCAAATGTGGTGGTTGGGAGGAGGGCAGGTTTGTGGCTGGGAGGAGAGGCAGGGAGAGTCACAGAATCACAGAATGGTTTGGGTTGGAAGGGACCTTAAAGATTATTCTGTTCCAATCCCCTTCCATGGGTAGGGACACCTCCCACTGTCCCAGGCTGCTCCAAGCCCCAATGTCCAGCCTGGCCTTGGACACTTCCAGGGATCCAGGGGCAGCCACAGCTTCTCTGGGCACCCTGTGCCAGGGCCTCCCCACCCTCACAGGGAAGGATTTCTTCCCAATATCCCATTTAACCCTTTAACCCTCTGCCCTTTTGAAGCCATTCCCCCTTGTGCTGTCACTCCAGGCCCGTGTAAAGAAGAGAACATCCAACCCAGCTGGATGCAGTGTGTGGGGCTTCAGGACTGTGAGCGCTGGCAGGAGAACTCCTGGATGGAAAGGCATCACCGTGGTAAAGCAGGGGAACATAAACCAGACTGCTGCTCTTGTGAAACATCTATGAGTCCAGGAGAGGAAGCCTCAGTGCTGGGAGATTCCTCCTTTGGATGCAGAGAGGTTTTGGATGCAGAGGGTCAGGAGCTCAGGGTGCTCAGGGAGCAGGGACAGCCCCGTCCAGCTCGGCAGCAGGGGACAGAGGTCGGATGCTTTGGTGGTCAGAAAGGCACAGCCTCGAGGAATAAAACTCCCTATCCTGCCCCAAAAAACTGAGCCAACAGAACTGCTCAGCTCCTGCCATCCGAGGAGCAGGAAGAGAGTTTTGCTTCCCATCACACTTCACTTTTGGGTTTGATTTCCAGCTCCTTTTTATTAACCTGTGGTCACCTGCTGTAGCAGTGAGCTGTGTGTGATTAATGGCCCTGGAAATGTTCTTGGGTTTGAAAGGCTGCTTGTTTGGGATTTGCACTGAGTGTAGGTAGCTGGATTTTATTTTTTTTTTTCCCCTCATCTTGGCAGCCACTTCACACCACAATTGCCTCAGTTTGGAAAAGCTGGAGGTGCAGGGGAGTGACAAGGAGCAGGATTCCTGCACTGAGGGAAAGAGCTTGCAACTCTCTGTACCTCAATCTTTGCAGTGTTTACTTTTCCTAAACTTCAAAGCCTCCTTGGATACGTCTGTGGGACTGATTCACTGAGCAAATAGCAAACCCAGACCCTTTGGAGGGATTGTCCTTCTGGGAACACACAGACTCCCCTGAACAGGTGACTCAGAGGGGCAGCAGCAGAAAGTGCCTAAAAAGTTATTAAACTTCTCATGAGGTAGAAAGATGAAAACTTTCATTCTTTAAGAATTTATTTTCCTGACTTTTTAATAAAATTTTTGACCTTCCAGGATGAAGTCTCTTTCCTCCCTAGAATTCTAAAAATAACTTGACATTTTTCATGGAAGAAAATGTCTTCCATCCAGATTTCATTTGGTCTTATACCTGCAAAGCACACTCATACGACTAATTCTTTGCATTTCTACGCATGAAATTCACCCATGAAATGAGGGAATTATGAAATTAACTGTCTTGAGAACTCAGCTTGACTTGGCTCATTCTAATAAGATGAAGGTACATGGTAGGCACCTGCAGAATATATATAAATATATTTTAAAACTATCTGTGCAGTGCAGCTGGGCTCAGAGTTGGAGAACCCTTATGTTGCATCTCTGACTTCTCTAACTCCTCCCTGAGCAGCAGTTCTGATGACAGAAGAGATGTATTACAAAGCCTCCCTTTTCCTAACCCCAAATCTCTGGCTTGGGAAAGCAGCAGGAAGCTGCTTCCACCAGCATTCCCCACTGACTGTGCTCTCAAGATTTCTGTGTCTGGTCCCCAGGCGATTCTGGGAGTTACAGCCCCTCGCCATGAAATTCCCATTGGGAGCTGCAGTTGCTGCAGCACTGGGATTTCTGGGCCGTTTTTCAGGGTCTGCCAGTGAAGTGCATCCTCCTGGACCAGCCTCTGGAACGTCCTCGAGCCTTTGTTTCCTCTTGCTCCTCCCTGCTTTTGTGAGCTGCAATCCCCCCGGACAGATGCGATCTCTGCTCAACACCTGGCAAAAGGTGGCTTTTAATTCCTAATCTTGTCCCACCAGGGCACATTTTTCCCTCTTTCCTGTGTCTCCTGACCCCAACTGGCGCCACTCCATCCTGCCTTCCTTAACCCAGCCTGTGCCTCTAGTCCCCCACACCATCCCCTCTTCCCAATCCCTTCCGAGGTCTGGCAGCTCTAAAGACAAAATAGATGAAGAGATGACATTAAAATGACCTTGGCAATGGGGGTCTTGCAAGTTCATTGGTGATTTTAGCACCCACCATGGCCTCAGGAGCATCATCTGCCTTTCTTCCAGCTCATAACTGGGTATGGAATCATAAAGGCCTGCACTGGGGTTTGAAGGAAGGAGGAAAAAGAAAACAGATGCTACAACCAAGCTGGGATTTCCCTGAGTAAATAAATTATAAAATTACATTAAAGCATCATTTGAGTTGCATATAAAAGCTCAAAAATGAATGTCTCCTCCATAATTGCTGCAAAGGGCCCAAACCAGCCATTTCTACTTGCAGTTTCATATTTCAATAAACTTTTTTATTTCTATTTGAGTGAACGTTCCTGTTCATGAATATTCCGAGGGATTCAGAGCACTGCCCGAAACGAATGCCAGTTTTCACCGGGGTAAAGCCACATTGCCCCTCAGTCTGTGCTGATCTTCCTCCCTTCATGCCCATGGAAAAGCAGTGAGGGGACTGTGATAAACATCTCCAGAGACAGCTGCTTTAGTTCAGACATAAAATCAACTTTCTGAGAGGTTTTAAGAGAACAAGTGAGCAAGCAAATGAATGCCCTTTTGCCTTTGCAGACACCCCCTTTCTGCCCTTCCTTTTCTCAGCTCCTTCTTTCTGTGCTGGTCCTGATTGGATCTGCAGGACTGCCCACATCCCCTCAGAGCCCCAGTGCTGCTACAGCCTTAGAAAAACTCTTTCCTTAGGGTTACTACCCAAGTTGTACTTTTCTCCCTCTTTCCTAGTGGAAACCATGTCATTTGTGGATGTAGCCTTTCCTTCGGTGTTTAAATTGAACCCAGCTTGTGCAACATACTTAACTAAATTAGGGAATGGAGGAAATCACTTGCTCACCTCGTCCTTAAAGCTCAGAGCCAGGAAATGAGAAGGCTACACTGCTCTTTTTTTAATTTTTTAATTTTTTTTTAAATTTTTTTATCCAAGGCTGAAATAAGGACTTGTTCCTTCAGATTTTTCAGAGGGAAAGAGTTTGGTCTAGCAAGAAATCAGCTCAGTCAGGGGTATGAAAGAGACCCAGTTTAGGTTCCTGCTGTAAATCATGCAATGGATATTACCTGGCTTCCCTTATCCTAAAAGGTTTCTGGTCCTTCTGAGTTTTGAGCAGCAATTCCCCTTTGAGAACATTCACTCTTGAACCTGACACACATCTGCAGAGAAATTTCAGTTTAATACATCTCTCAATAAATAGAATTAATTACAGGCTGACCTATTTGATGGTTGAGGCTGTGCTGTGAAATGTGGGACCCGAGAACTTCGCTTTTCCTTCAAATTTGTTACACAAGGACCATTGAATGGATTTCACCTGCATGAGCTTCCCTCTCCCCATGCAAAGATCTCCCTTTCCCCACTCAAGGACCTCTCCCAATGCAAGAACTTCCCCATCCCCATGCAAGAACCTCCCTCTGCCCGTGCCTTTGCAGACACCCCCTTTTTCCCCTTTCTTTTCTCAACTCACTACTTCTGTGGTTGTCCTGATTGGGTGCACAGCACTCCCCATGTCCCCTCAGAGCCCCAGTGCTCCTACAGACTTAGAAGAACTATTTGGCTGGATTGCCCTGTCTCAAGGGAGGCACTTAAGCACTGAGAGGATGAATATGGGATTCAATTCCCATCAGATATCCCGGAATCAGCCTGGTGCTGCTGTGGAGCAGCTCTGGTTTGCTCAAACTCCCTTCTCAGGGCTTTGCCCAGCGTTCCTTGCCAATTAAGCTGATGCACTGCACTTTGCAGGATTTCCAGTGAGTGACTCTCCATGGAGTCTCCATAACCCGACTGCTCCAGGGAATATTCCCTGTGTTGCTTTTGATGGAGGGTTGATCCTTTCGGTGCATGGTCAAGACCAGTTTTTGGGAATCTTTTGGGAATCAGCCAGTGCAGCTGGCTCAGGACCACTGGGATGGGGAAGTGCTGTGAGATGGGGCTCCAAGGGGAGCTGTCCCTGTATATTTTATTTTTGAGGAGACAGCACAAGACTGCCTGGTGCTCTCTCCTGCTCTGCTCCGAGCTGGCTGAGGGGAGGCTGAGGCTCTGTGCCTGCTGCCAGGGAGTGCAGGGGGCAGGGGGAGCGGGGGCTGCTGGAGCGAGCTGGGTCCATATGTCCGTAGGCATCCCGGAGACTGGTGCAATATGGAGCAGCTCAGGGTTTGATGAATGTTGTCATTAGTGTTCGTGGCACTTACGGGCTCCCATTTATCCTGAGCTGCAGTGATTTATGTCCGGAGCTCACATCCAGGCACAAAGTACTTTAAAAACTGGGGGAGGGCCTCTCTAAGAGCTTTAGCCTCTTCCCCTCCTCTCCTTCCCCACAAACTGATCCTGGTTAAAAACACACAGGGGTGCCACTGTGAGCGGGATCCTTCCCTCCTCCCCATGGTTGTCCTCACTGCCCCACTGCCTGCAGCTCCCACATTGAGAAGACCCTTATCCCTAAAAAAATTGACTTTTCAAGGTTCCTGACATTTCTCCTTTTCCTCACACAGCCTAGAGTGCATTTTCAAAGCTGCCTGCTCATGCCAGGGTGGAGATGCAGGGCAGGGATTGCACCCGGCTGGTGTGGGAAGGAGCTCGGAAACCTCACTGACACAGTGTGATTGTGGAAAAGGCAGGAGGGGAAAAGAGGTGAAGGACAGGTTTGATTGTTTGGTAAAAACCTCCAGATTTCTCTCCTCCCTAGTCCCAATTAATTTTCAGTTGGGCAAAAGGAAAACTCAAAGCCCAGAGTTGCATTATGACACCAGGAAAAGTTGCCTTCCCTACTTTTGTTAGATACGAATAACTCTTTAAAGAGTCAAACAGACAAATACCAGGCATTCAAACCCAAAGTTTTTATTGAACCCAAGCGAGGTTTTCTTCCCCTCTTTCTGTTCCATTTTAAGAAAAATAGACCATTTTTATCCTGATTTGGATGGGGAAGCTGATCTCAATCTTTTGCAGAATGGGAACTCGGCTTTCTGATGAGCTCTGCCTGAGTATGGACTCCCCAGTCAGCAGTTTAATGCCATTCTATTCATTTACACCCGTGTAAATCAGGAGTAATTGTCCTGAATCAATGTCACTGTGATTGACCAGATTTTCAGAAGAGCTGAGCTCCCAGCTAAGCCCCTGCCATACGTGGCCAGATGTATTTATTTATTTCATTTAAAGAGCTCCGTGGATACCTATCCCATCTGAAATTGGGCACTGAGTGACAATATTGAATGCTGATTGCAGCTTGTCAGAAAATGAGGGAGGGGAAGAAAAGCAATATTTGCAAAATGCTTTGCAAAGGAGTTGAGTTTTTGGTTATTTTTCTTTTTTTCTTTTTACTTTTCCTTTTCAAAGAGTGTTTTGTTTTTCTTGGTTAACTTCCATCCTCCTCCCCCTTCCAAGATTTCGTGCGCACTTCCTGCTTTCTATTCCTGAATATCTCTCCCTGCCTCTGCCTGGGAGATGCATCGCAGCACAAAATGTGCATGAGACACCCCACGGAGTGAGGGGCTGCAGAAAAGACTCCCCAAAGGCCGTGTGCTCCCCAAACCTCTGCTGGGGTAACAGCTGTCCTCCTTGGGTGTGAGCCTTCCTCTGTAGCCAAAGGTTCAAGTAAGTCTTAGGGCACATTTTAAAGATTTTGAGTTTGTTTTCCTCAAGGGCAGCCCTGTGCCAGAGGTGAAGGTTGGGGATGGACACTGGAAAGCACAGGGTCCATTTGAGTGGCATTTAAACAGCCTGCTCTAGTGGAAAGTGTCCCTACCCACGGCAGGGCATTGGACTGGATGATCTCGAAGGTCCTTTCCAACCCAAAGCACTGCAGGATTCTGTGGTTCTGTGGGCTTTGCCCAGGAGTGCTGTGGTTGGGTTCCACTCTGCAGCTCTGCCAGCAACCCTAAAGGTGGCCCTTGAAGCCTCTTCCAGCCACAGAGGGAAGAGGAAGATGAGTGCATTGGGGCAGCCACCAAAGGGAGACGTGGGGCACCCCGTGTGGGGCTCCTCTGGCTCTGCCTGAAGCCAGAACCCACCAATTTCTCCTCCTGCACACACTTCAATCTCTGAGGTGGCCTTGCTGCCACTTCCCTTCTCTGTGGTGTGCTGTTCCCACGCTGGCTGCATGAATCCACATCTCCTGTGCACAGAAGGGCTGGCTGCAGGCCTGAGGGGCTGCCCTGGGTGAGGAGTTTATTAATTGCTTCTCCTCTAACCTCTGGGCTGTTTCCCTGCTCTCCCTTCGGCTTTGGCTGGCAGATGGATGGCGAACACCTCGGGGATCCCGGGTGTCTGGGATGTGTCGGAGCCAGCGGGGGCCGGGGCAGAGGGCGGCGGCCTGGGGGAGGAGGATGCTCTGTGTGTGTGTGCTGACCACATGTTCTCCTTTGGATCAGCATGGAATAGGAAAGGCAAGCAGAAACCCAATTAGCAACCTCTGAACTGGCCCGTGTTATCTCTGGGAACACGCTGCCCTCTGCCAGCTCCTCCCGCACCCCACGGCCCCCTCCCTCTTCCCAGCGAAATGAAACAGGTGCTGGAGCTGGGCTGGAGACACCACCCAGGGGCCAATATTGAATAAACAAAGCGTAATCACCTCCCACCCCCCAAAACATCCCCCAGCTCGTGGTTGTCTGCAGCCTCCTCTCTTCCCCTCAGTTGTCACCCTTCGCTCGCTCATCCTGCAGATTGACACAGCTTGGGAAATTCTGGCTTTGCTGCTCCTGCAAGGGTTGGGAGCATCTCAGAGCACTGATGAGGAGATCTTCTGACTGCTGGTAGCTGGGCTGACAGGGCTTAGCTCATGCCACAGGCTGCTCACAGCGTTTTGCTGTCTGCTGTGGTCAAAGCAAGCTGCCCCCAGCCAGAAAGAGCAAGATTTCCAGGGAGAATGCAGAAAAAAAACCCCATGCAGTTCTGGCATCTGAGCTTGCTGGATCTGGGCATTGCTGCAACGAAACCCAGAGGTGGGAGACAGGCAGAGCTGGTCTCAGAGATGCTGCTGACATGAACTCCTGACGTGAACTGGCAAGGGAAGGCTGCTCCCTGGTGCTGACTTTGCTGTCCCTGAGATGCCTGCAGGGATCTGGGCATGGGTGGCCGTGTGCAGGTTTGTCCTCGCTGCCATGACACGGCAGAAAGGGAAGCAGATGGGAACAACATGAAATGAGTACCATGGACTGGATGCTGGGAATGGGTGGAATTCCCCACCATTCCCTGCCTGAGCTCTGAGTTTGCCCTCGTGCTCTGAGAAGCCCAGGGCACAGACAAAGGCATTGGTGGCATCCACAGCCTGTGTGCTGCTGGGAGCAGGGAGGAGAAAAAGGAAAGGCACGGCTCCCTGCACCAGGCTGCCTGGTCATGATGCCTTTTCCTGGGCTTACCTAGAACAGAGGCCAGACAAAGTTAAGAGAAGAAAAAGCAGATATTTATTCCAAGGCCTTCTCGGTACATTTGGGCAGTCAGAGCCCACCCAGGGCTGCACCCAAAATGGACAATGGCTCACAGGTTTTTCGTGCTTTATAATTTTTGGTCCATTTGCATATCAAGGTTAGACCTCCAATTATAACCTCAGGTAATGAAGTCATCCATCCCAAGCTTGCCTCCGCAATTTCTCTGCTCTTTACATTTTTTGGGGCCTAAAACAGTGAGGTGTCCTTGAGTTTCGGGCCTAGAGAGAAATTGATTTGTCTGAGATGCGAGAACAGCAGCTCCAGAGTTACATGAAAATTAGAAACAAAAAATCCTAAGGCATCAGTGGGACAGTGAGAGGGACACTTCTCCCAACTTGTCCCTCTTCACGAACGGCTGAGATTTGGTTGTGCCACTTTTCCCCCCTCAGCAGCCCGGATAATTGTGTGTTTACAGCAGAATTGACAGATGGGAGTTTCAGTGTTTCACGGAGGCAGATGGCATCAGAGGAGGGTGGGAAAAGTCTGGCAAGGAAATGCCAAGCGGCTCTCCTCGTGCCAAAGCTGCAGCATATGCCTGCCTTATACAAAGCAGCCCTGTTTTCCTCCAGAAAAGTTCAGGGAGGTAGAGCTGTGAATCAATAACCTGGGTCTCCTGTCAAATGCTTCATGTGCCCATGGCCTCTGTCTTTCCCAGCTAGAGAGAAGTGTCTGTGAACTTGGGAAGGGGGAAGGAATTTAAAAATTGGCCCCTGGCTCCAGCTGTGTGTGGGCCCAGGTGGAGCTGGAACGATGCTGACACCTTGGTAGGTTGGGGATGGTTAATGACTATCCTTGAACACTTTTTTCCCTCCTCCTCCTCCCTTTTTCTCACAACTCCAGCTATGGAGCAAGGACCTGGATTACCCTGAGGTGCGAGTTCCTCCAGGGCATGACAAGGGGTGAACAGAAAAGAGGAGAAGCTGTGTCTGCACACAGACAGCTCCAGAGCCCCGAGGTTTGAGTGCTGAAAGGAGGGACAAAGCAGGTTCACTGTGGTGGGGTCACACTCACACCAATTCCTGCCGCCCTCACATTCCCTCTGCAGGGCTGGGGCTGTGCCTTAGCCCGTGAACACATCACAAGTGTCACTGCAGCTCTACTCAATTCACTGACCTGTAGATGTTCTCATTTATTCTGCTAGTGACCACTACCCTCCCCTCTCCTTGCCTCTGGAAATGTCTGAGTCCTCCGGGACAGGTGCAGGGATAATTTTCCATTTTATATGATGCCCGAGCTCATATGAGGGTTATCAGCTGAAGCACCAGTGTGGCCACTTCTAGGGCTTGGTGGGGACTCAGGCAAAGAGCAATTTGTGCAAATCAGCCTTTAAATTCAGATTACTGGGCTCTCCTTGCTATCAAATACGTTGTAAAGAAACTTAGAAACTTTGCTGGGGCACAGATATCAGGATCAGCCTCTCAAAAACCACAAAGGGAGATTTATTAGCCAGGAATGACCAGGACTGTGTTTTAAACCTCCTCTGAAAGCAGTTTTCTCCACTGAGGTTGTCAGCACAGTGTGCAGCTTGCTGGGAGAATCCACGTTTTCAGGGTCTTTCCAGGTTTTCAATATCTTCTTTAGAGTCCCTAAAATTAAGTTGTCAACAAGAAGGCTGGTAAGTGAGGAGGACTCCACGTTTGTGAGAAGGAAGAGTAGATTTGGGAATTATCAGGCTGCTCAACCACAAGATAAATCATTGGAGGAGGTGGATATTTCTCTATTAGGCACAAAGCACACTCCCCAGCAGTGGTGGCTGTGTGCAGGGGGAATGCTGGGGGGGAATGCAGAGCCAGGGCTCATAGCCTGATCCTGCATCCTGCAGGGGAAGCAGCACAATGTGCTGGGTCCCCTCAGCTCCCACAAAATCCAAGGCAGGGATGGTGTCTCTGCATCTCACTGAAGTTTTTCAATCCAATCACCAACAGTTTAAGCTCACTGCTGAATCCTTCAACGGGGATTTAAAGGAAATCTGTTGCAGAACAAAAATTAAGGCGAATTAAGTGATAGCTGCCCAGGAAGAGGAGCCAGCAGTCAGGGGAATTGAGAAGTTGTCTCCCCATGGGGCCATTCCCTTTGCTGGGCTGAAGGCCCAGGGTTTATTACCCTGCTTGCAGGGTGCAGCTGAGTTCCTGCACCCCATCGAGATGGCAGGGATTTGAAAGAGAGGGAAAACCAACCTGAACATGCCCCTTTCCCTCCCAAGAATAACTAACTGCAGAAAATGAGTGGCCAGAGCTGATGCATCACATTCAGTGAGGGGCTGAGAGCCCATTTCTTACAGACCTGGGCCACCTGTAAGGCAGAGTGAATGGAATTCCTGGATTACCCCATGGCACTGGCAGCTCAGCAAAGCTCTGGGGGAGGGAGGGAGCAGAGAGGGTGATGCTGCAGGTTTGCTCTTCCTTTCTTTCCCGTTTTCATTTGGAGGAGTTCACATGGGGATCCTTGTCCTCAGGCAGGTGGGTGGTTGGGATGAGTGTTCTTGGATGCTGAAAACATCCAGGTTTTTGTATCTATGCAGTTGATATCTACATATGTATAGAAAAGCAAACTCTTTCCCAGTACTTCTCAAAAAGTGGTACCAAGAAACAGCAGAAAAACACAACCTTCAGTACGAAACTCACAGTTACAGCAGCAGATTTTGGAACATAAAATCCCAGACTGTGTCAAGTGGTAAGAATGTGAAATAAGGTAATCCCTTGGGAGCAGCCAAGTGTCCCTGTCCTTTCCTGACCTGGGGAGGCAGGGTTTGCAAAACTCAGCCTTTTCCAAGCCTCTAGATGTAATTGTGGGATTTTAACTTAGTCAGAGCATCTAGATGCTCTCCAGAGGAAAGAGAAGTTCAGCCCATTCCTGCAGAGTTCCCTTGGTGCAGGATGGGATGGAGGGGATACAACACCCCAGAGATGGGATGGAGGGGGGATACAACACCCCAGAGATGGGATGGAGGGGATACAACACCATAGAGATGGGATGGAGGGGGGATACAACACCCCAGAGATGGGATGGAGGGGATCCAACACCACAGAGATGGGATGGAGGGGGGATACAACACCCCAGAGATGGGATGGAGGGGATACAACACCATAGAGATGGGATGGAGGGGGGATACAACACCCCAGAGATGGGATGGAGGGGATACAACACCACAGAGATGGGATGGAGGGGGGATACAACACCCCAGAGGTGGGATGGAGGGGAGATACAACACCACAGAGATGGGATGGAGGGGGGATACAACACCCCAGAGATGGGATGGAGGGGATACAACACCACAGAGATGGGATGGAGGCGATACAACACCATAGAGATGGGATGGAGGGGAGATACAACACCACTGAGAGCCCAGGGAACAGGGGATGGTGCATCAAATATTCCACTCTGGCTTTCCACAGACAATCCCACACAAAGGGAGATTCCTCCGAGGGACAGCGACCCTGCAGCTTTACCACTGCCCGTGTTCCTGCTGTACAGCGAATTCCCTGAGGCGTTCCAGCTGCCCTCGGGCACTAATCACAGCTTCTGAGGCGCGAGGCTGTTTCACAGGGTAGAGGAGCAGCGTTTGCTCTGAGCAGACGGAGCCAGGCCCTGAAGAGTGAGGGCAGAGCAGGGGGATGGAGGAGAGCAGGAACTCCTCAGACCACGCTTGACGTCTAAAGCCAGAGTCACCCTTGATGGAACTGCTGCAGTCAGTGCTCAGGAACACTGACTGATTGCTGCTTCTTTGTGGTCAGGAGAGAAATATCCCCCAGCCCAGGCCTCCCTGGATGCTTTTGTCGTTTGTTTACAGCGGTTCCAGCGTGGCCTCGTGCTGGTTCACTTGGGAAGGATGATCAGAACCAGTGATTTTTGTTCACGTTTCTGATCAGAACAGCAGCAATCCTGGCTTTGCTGGGAGTGCCATGTGTGTCCCACACTGGAGCAGCACGGCTGGGAGGCAGAGGAGCTCCAGGTCTGTGGGGACCAGGGCATGTCCTAAGTGCCTCCTCTCACCTCCTGGCTCCCAAGCCCTGGTGCTGCACAGCCCCAGCCACGGATCTGCCAGGCTGATCTGCTGCTGTCCCTCCTGCTCTCTGGCCTTTCATCTCTGCCTTTTCCCCCACTCCCTTTGTTCTCCTCTTACTGTCCTTATCTAGCCATGCCCTGTTACCTGCCTTTATCTGCAAAAGCATCTGATCTCTGACAGCACCTGGGGTTTGGCTGGATGTGGACAGAACATATCAGCTCTAGTTTTAGTGGTTTTAATTTCTTTTTTGTGTGTGTGAGACTTTAAACTGCCTGTTGGCTCTTGGGATCCCTCTTGCTCCTTTTATTAACTTTGCAGGGATGCTTTCTCAGCTCCTTTCTCCCAGGAAGAGGGCCCTGTGTGGGGAATGAAGGACCAGGATTATGGATTGGTCACTCTCCCTGTCTGTCTGAATAAATGTCATTCCCTGAGTCTGGACAAGGCAACCAAGGGATTCAGAGCCTGGCTAAACACATTCCTTCTGAAGAATGAAGTGTAGAGGAACAGGGAGTGAATCTTTCCCTGTGCTGTCTGAAACCAGGATGCCATCCCCGTGACCTTGGGGAAGCGCTGGCATTTCTCCCCCTGGCTGTCGGTGCTGTGGGAACAGGAGCAGTCTCTCCTTACGTGGCACACAGAAATCTATCATTTAGCACAGTGGTGGGCGTCTTTCCTGCTATTACAGTAACAACCTGTCTGCTCCCCTCCCATCTCCTGAGAACAGAGAAGTGCTTCTCTGTCTCTGGGTATGAATAGCAGGATGGGGTTTGCTGCTGGATTTTGCGCTGAGAAAGGACTCAGCTTTTCCTTTTTCCTTTAAATATGAGTTTGGCCCTGGTTCCTGTGGCTGGCTGAGCCTGGTGGGTGGTGGTTGATCTGTACCTGTCAGGTGAGAGCAGCAGGGTCCATCCTCATGTTCACCCTGCCTCAGACTTTCTCCCCTGTTAGCAAAGACATCTGTGAGCTGTGAGCCAGGGGGAAGTGACCTCCTGCTGGTGCCACCACGGGTGTGTCCTCCCACCAAAATGTTCCTCAGTTTCCCTGTGTACAAAAGGGTAATATTGATCTGTTATCATGGTGGCTCTTAAACTGACCCTGGGCCTTCAGAGCTGCACCACAGGACCCAAACCACTCCCCTCCCTATTTCTGATCCCTCTGGGAATGCAGCACAGTGAGAATGGGACAGGAAGATGCCGGATCCCCTGCTCAGGGCTGCAGCTGCAGCAGCTGCCAGGAAGCCAAGCAGGAGTAAATCTGCCACTGGCAGAGGTGAAGGGGGCATGAGAGAAGGACACGATTGTTTCTTCCCCAGAGGGGGAGAAGAAAGGGGAGAGATGGAAAATTCATTCAGTGCCGCCCAACAGCTGGAAGAGGAGTTCTATGTAGGGTGCAGCATGGGAGCTGTAAGGAAGTGGAGCAAGGAGGAGACAGAAGGGATCTGAAATCTGTGGGGTGACTGAGTCTGTGAGTTGGCTGACCAGGAAACCCTTCCCTGGACCAAAAGGACCTGCTCTGGCAAGGCAGAAATGCTGCCATGATGCACACAGGACCAAGAGGTTCCTGTGCTAGGAGTGCTGGAAACACTGGGACGCAGGAAGGGCGAGTAGAGAGGGAAGGAGGGAAAAATACATGAGCTAAGGAGGTGGGCAGGCAGGCCCTGCTGTGGGGGAAGGTTAAACTCATATTGATCTGTACAAGGAAAACATATTCTCGCTGCTTCTCATCCTCCTTTCAGATGATCCTGCATCAAATGAAAAAAGGGCTGTTTTCCAAGCCTGGCTTTGGAGATCTTTTCAATGATATAGCAGATAAACAGCCGCTTGCTGACAGTGAAGGTGCCAAAGTGATTTTTTGATGATATAAGCCGGGCTGGGAGGGAGGAGGGACAGGGGAGGTTGCTGAACATGATGGAGTGAGGAGGAAGGTGACAGGCAGGGCTGGAGCCAAGGACACCGGGCTGATGGGAGACAGCTCAGCGCAAGGTGTGGGATGTGTGGCGGGGAAGGGAATGCCCAGTGCTGGGAACTGGATCTGGATTCCTCTTGGGAAATCCCAGCAGTGTTCAGAGCTCTGTTCCCCACAGAAAACAGGGTCTTTACCCAGCTCTGCTCCAGGCCAGGGTCCTTGGTAGAGCACAAATATCTTCATTTCAGGAATAGATACAAAGCATATCACAAACCTTCTGCCACGTGCAGCTTTGGAGGTTTTTATTCCTCGCATAACACACACGTGTTGGGTGTAGACAGGGACTGAGTCCCCATCCCATGGCCACAGGACAAGGATGTATTTCCTCTCCACAGTATGGCTGGTTCCCGACACTGGTGGGCAGTGAACTTGTGAGAACTTCAGGGGCAAAGGAGAGGCTTCCTGGTGTCCTGGAGTCCAGCACAAAGCCCACATGTCCCTAATTCCTTTGGGCAATTCTGTCCCGCATCCCTGGCCTCAGGGCTCCCAGCTGTTTGATGGAGCTGAGTGCTTCCCTGCACACAGCCCTGAGACATTCTCATGAAAGGCTGTGTCTAACTGTGAAGTATTATTATTGCACACCTTTTGGAAAGTGCCTTGAGACGTCTTGGAATGATAAGGTGCTATAAGGCGGGGAAGTTGTGCAGAGATAAATTCACTGTGAAATGTGTTTTGCTAGAGACATTTATGTAGCATATCATCTTATCAAGGAACTTTGCCCAAGAAACAAATTCTCATGCCTGTATAAAGAGACTATAATTGAACTGTTGACTCACAGTTATGGGAAAAGACAGAGTGGGGAAAAATTTCCAGGGCCTCTAGGACCCCAAGGAGGAATATAATTAAGAAAGGCATAATTGGAAACCTAAACCAAGCCCATTCACTCCGAGTGAGTGCTGAAACAGCAAGGCAAGAGAGCTGGGTGGAGGCTGAATTTGCAAAGCAGATGGCTGAGGATTTGTAGGTCACCAGCTCTTGGATCTGCTGGGCCAGGATGGGGTCAGGGTACCATATGGATGAAGGGCAAAAAAGACAACACATCCGAGCAAGCCGCGCTCCTGCTTCCCCAGAAAGACTCTGCTCGCTCAGAAACACCACAGACTCTCACACCATTTTTTTTCACATATTCTCAAGAAGACAGTGAGTCCCAGGCTTCTCCAGTGACACCAGGGCCAGCACAACTTCAGTTATTTGAGATCACGCAGCCAAGAAGGAAACATGAAGAGGTTTCAATGCTAAAAGGACTTGAACTCTGCCCCTGCCCCTGCTTTGGGTTAGCCCAGGCTTGGTTCTGCCAGCTTCTGCAACAGATCTGCTTTATAAACTGGTTTTCCTCCTTGATGAGGATTTTTTATGAGCTTTAATTTAATTTTTTTTCTCCGTCATTGGGAATGTATGTAAGAAATGCAAGAATGTAAGAAATGATCGGGAAGCAGGAGGGAAAACCATCTCTGTATCTGTAACCCCCAATTTATGGCTCAATGGTCAAAATTTAGAATGGGGAAGTGCCACACTGAGGACTCTGCTGTGGATTACTTAGGCTGGGTTTCTTCTTGTTAGAACCCAAACTCACCACATTGTCCAGAGCATCAGCAAACCCTCGTGGCTGTTGTGACTCTCTACCCCAAGCCAGAAAAGGGGGCAGAGCAGATCCAAGTCTTCTGCTCAGAAGTTGAGCCCCTCATCTCACGCTGCTGCAGCTGATCTCTATTTTCCTTAAACTCTACAGACAGCGTCTTCAGAACTTAATTTGATTTTGATTGATTTTTTTGAAACTTGAAACACTTCTAAACTAATTTTCAGTGTATTACTCTTGTCAACTCTTAAAGATTTTGTCAGTAAGAATTTGCTGAATAGACACAGTAATTTTGTTTCTTATTTTGGCAGATCACCCCTAAAGAGGAAAGTGGGGAGGAGGGGGTGTTATTACAGTTGCAGTTATTAGAATATACCTTGCAATTACTCTGCTTCTATTTATGAGACATTTCAGAGCCATTTCTGAGAGCAGCCTCGAGGAGCTCAAGGTGTGCATGTGTGTGTAACTATATAAAACTTCACCATTTGCTTGTTCACCCATGCCCAGAGTGACTTTTTGCTCTGAGGGGAGCCCAGGTTGGAGTTTGGGTTCTAAGGTCCCTCCTTCCTAAGGTTCACCTCACAGTGGCCTCACCACACAGAGCAGGAGAGCAGCACCCTCCAGGACTAAACCCTGCACGAGGGCTGAGGAGAGGAGCTGCTGACGCTGCCTGCAACACCACATCCTCCAAGCGTCGTTCTTCTTTCTCCCAGCCAAGGCTGAAGTGCTACCAAGTGCTCCCAAATTTTCTCCCTCAGTGGGGACGACACCATGACAAAGAAGTCGGGTGCAGTGTTTCTTGGGATGGGGATGTTAAAGGTCCATCCTGAGCAGCTGGAGAGCAGCAGCGTCAGGAATGTGAACCAACATGTCCACGGGGGCTGGGATAGTGAAATGGAGTGAGGAGAGTCAGTGCTGGTTGCTGCAGTCTCTGTTTGATGGAGCACTTCATCGAGGTGGCTTTTCAGGGAAATTTATTCCTCCTTGTTTCGGTTTGGAGATAAAATTTAGGAGGAAACTCCCAAAAGGGTGTTTCCCCTCCAGATAAATGGAGGCCCGGCAAGCAGGCCCCAGCCGCCCCTCTCCCACACGGTGTGGCAAGAATTTTTTGGAGGAAAGTGAAAAAAACTGTTTATTTACACACACAAGGTGCACGCAGGCATCAGAAAAGAAAAGAATAATGTGAGATAATGAACTTCCTGTGTTGTGGAGACAAGATGGTGAATTTAGAGTCTCGGCTCTGCCCGGCCCCTCCCGGAGTCCGGGCTGGGCCGGGAGCCACTCCGGCTGCTCCTGCAGCTCCTGCCGAATGTCTCCCCTAGAGAGGGTGGATTTTGGATGAAAAAACAAGCCAAAAACACAGTCCAAAAATCAGAAACTGCTGAGGATTCTCTGCCACCCCAAAGAGAGGAAAAAAGTTCTCCCAGCCGCTGCTGCTGCCGGAGTAAAAGAATGTAAACAATAAACAAAAACCAGCTTCTGTGGTTCAGTTTAAAGGGGAACAGAGCTCATTTTTTGGGCAAGACAGATGATATGGAATACCTGGATAAAATATATATAGGATAAAAATCACCCTAAGGTGCTCCTGGATGTTCCAGTGCAACCCTTGGATCATGTACCCTGTTGCTTTTTGAGCTGGGGAGTTTAACTCTTGACCTATTGTCTCTTTGTGCTTTCCAGACTGCCCTCAGCAGCAGGGTGTCTGGAGGAGAGATTTGTATTTAAAAAATGGACAAAATCCCTCCAAGCTTTAAGCTCAGCCGTTCAGGTTTTGTATTGTCAATGGGATGTTCATCCCAGCTTGTTCCCTCTGCCCGTCCTTGTTTTGTTTTATTCTCTCTCAGGGAAAGGCTTTTCAACTTAAATATGCTGATTGCAAACTGGAATCTGGAAAATTGCACTGGCCTTTTCCTAGGGAATAAAAATAAAAGGAAATAAAAGGTTTTTTTCTTTTTTTCCCCTTCTGAAACAGCAAATGGGATGGGGATGAGGCACAGCAAGGGGCTTCCTGCCATCTGGGCTGGAAGATCTGCTCAGCACTGCTCTCTTCATTCTTCCATCACTTGCATCTCTCATCAATTATCATCACAGAGCTGGTCGATATTGAAATGAAACTGCCAGGGATTGATAGCAGAGTCACTGAAGTGTCCTGCACAAATGACATTTCCTTTTGGGGCCAGGGAGGATGAGCCAGGGTGGGGGGAGGCTGGGAGGGATGGAGGCTGGGAACACAGGCATGGTAAGGTATTTGCCTTATCAGAAAACTTGACAAAATATCCAAACTTAATGCTCGGACCCACAGATCACTGATGTATTTCTGGGAACAGTTTTTGCTGCTAATGGAGTGTTTTTCAGCACTTTCAGAGCACTTTTCCAGCCCTCTGGTGGGATTTGCTGCTTTCTGTGCTTCTTGAAATCTGTCACAACCAGCCAGAGCAGGTAAATAGATGTAGATAAGTTGGGCATTTTGAGCTGAGTTAGTAAGCACAGGTATTTCAGGTGCATCTGTGCCCCTTTAGGTTCATTACATTTTTATTGCACGAAGAGTGAAGCCACCCAGCCCACCTGCAGCAATGGTTTGCACATCCTGCAGTTGGTTGGCTCCCTAATTTTTCCCCCAGGGGACCCGTAGACCCTGCGTGGCAGGTGTGAGCTCTGGCACAACAGACTTGATCTCTGTAGTTACCACTCATGGATCCATCAGCAAAATAATGGAGGCCTTCCAAGGATTTGCAAACTCCAGGTGGAAAACCACGGGGTGAGAGATTTAGAGGCACATCCCTTTCCTGTGCCAGTCTCTTCACAGGGAATTGAGAGGAGGAATTTCTTGGGATGAGGGCAGCTCCTATTCAGCAAAGTCCTGCTTCTCATGGGCATGTCCAGGGGGGATTTACAGTGCTGGTCCCACAGCTTAGCAGAATTTGGACCCTAAAGCTACAAATCTGTAGTTGCTTCCTGTATGTAACTCCCTCCACAAAGGAAACTGAAGTGTAAACGGAATGTTTCAGGACAGAAGATGGAATTTCTCTTTCTCAAAAAAACATGCTTAGTTATCTTTATAGAACATGGTCAAGATATTTCCATTAAAAAAACAAAATAATTGTCAGACAAAAAGGCACAAAAGCATTTGTCAGGCTGTTCCAGACAGCAACACAAACCTGGCCAACACCAGAGCATTGGCCTGACCCAGCCCTACTCCCCAAACCGAACCCACTGCCAGCACAGCCCCAGCAATGCAGTTTCTGACTCAACAAACTGTTTTCAACTCTCCCCCAAAGGACTGACTCCTAACTGGCCACCTGTGTCCCTGGGAAGTCACAGCTTAAGCGCCGTGATGCTGGTCCCTCGAAGCTGAGCGGCAGAACCCTGTGCTCAGTGCTGTGTGAGCTGAGCCCACGCCTCTGATCTCAGCTCAACAATTCAGTGCCATTTCCCAGCTCCCCGAGTGCCTGTGCAGAGCTGAGCTCCCTTCCTGCTCCTCGCAGGGGCACCGAGTGACGCACACCCACCTCGCCCGTGACCCAAATATCTGGTATAATATTAGTCCCTCGCCTGCTGCTTGTTACCAGGTGCTGTTGGCAGTGGAAGGAACGGATTTTGCTTGAAGCACGGGGATATTTTCATCCCTGGCATGGTTGTGCTGAGCTCACCAGAGCTGGAGCTGCTCTGAGCTTGGCCTGGCGTGTGCTGCTTTGAAGGGGCCGGTTTTCGCCTGGCCACCCTCCTGCCTGCTCATCCTGTGTCCCCAGCGAGGGCTCCTCCAGCATATGCTGCTTCCCCGTGTGGTGCTTGCACAATGTAATTATCTGGAGTTGTTTCCTCCAGTGCTCACTTTCCCATTGTTCTGTCTTTATTTGGCTTCCAAGGCCCTACTTCCTCTCTGGTTTGGTCTGGGTTGTTTTCTCTCCCAGAGAAATCGGTGTACGCAGCGATTCGATCCCATCCCTAGGCTGCATTTGAAGGATATTGTCTATTTTCAGAATTCTCAGCTGTGTTTATGCTCCAGGCTCCAAACCTCTTTCTCCCTTTGAAAATAGGGAGCAAATCCTCCCTTTGCCTCCTGCCCTGCAGAGCCACTGGCTCAGGGATGTATTGTTCAAAATAACCATTAACCTCCCCAAAATATGGGTCACTTTCTATTGCAATGACAGATCTTCCTCTCCATCTTTTCTGCACCCTTTTCTACTACTGGCTACAAACACACCAATACACGAGTCCTTGTGAATGTGCCCAACTTGCTGTTGGGCAAAATGTTCCCTGGAGAGGGGAGGTGCTTTGTGGGCCACAGAAAACAAACCCAGGAAATCTCCAGGTGTGATTCCACTGTGATCCCAAGGGTGAGAGAAATTGCTTAAGGGCATCAGACATTGGGTTTTTTCAGGGATGAGGGTCTATGGAAAAAGCTCTGCTGTTGGATAGTCAGCAGCTCCTGCACATGAAGCCAATTTCTGTTACCCAGAGTGGGGAAGTTTAGTTGCAATTCTACCTCCTTGGAGAATCCTGCTCTGTCCCTGCCTGTACAGAGGGTCAGGGATTAGGGGCCCATTGTGTTCAGCTACTCCCTTTATGCAGGGACATTTAAAGGTGCTCCCAGTGGATCTGAGGGTGCCCTGTTCCATGTCTGACTGGTTAATTGTAGATCTGGGGCATTGCTGTGGTTTTCCACTAGACCCCTTCTGCATCAGTCCCCAGTGAAGGGTGTGCATCCCTCGGGATAATGCCGGAGCAAGAACACCCCTGCCAACTGCTGTTTATTTGAGGTTAAACCCACCCTCAGTCACCTGCACTGGTGGATTTGGGGTCAGAGAGGTCATTGGTGACCTGTGACCTTGTTAAGTGACCCTCCCTCCTGCTCCCTGGGATACCTGCTGGCCCTGGAGCCACCCCTGTGTTCACTTGCAGCCCGGCTCCCACAGCTCCCTGAGGATGCCAGGCAGCCACCGCAGCACACGGAGAGGATCCCAGCCCCTCACATTAATTCTCTCTCACATCTTGCGAGGACTATGACAGCAGCAAACCCTCCAAGTGAATCCTAGCCCTATATTAATGCGCTCCTAGGTCCAGCTCTTTGATCTGCTGTCATCTGAAAGTGATACTAATGCCAGGTTTCCATATCCAGCGTCCCGCTGTGCCTCCCGCTGCAGTCAGAGTCATGCTGGGAGAGATCAGCTCCGCTTGAGAAGGGTAAACCAAGTGCTTGATTTCAAACAGCATCAAGTAAGGCAAGAGAGAATATGGAGAGGGGGAGAGGGAGGGAGTGAAGGAATGAATGGCTGGGAGCACATTCCCTTGAAAGGGGTGAGTGGAGATGAGTGCGGATGGGCTTCTTTCTCTCTCTGATCTCTGTCCATCTTTGCCACCCACACCCCTGGTGTTATTCCTCCAGTTGTCCCAGTCCTCTCTCTTGCAAGACCAGTTTCCTCACCCCACTTGAACCTAACGAGGCTCTTTTCACTGCAGAGGAAGTCTGAACTCCCCAAGGAACACAGCTGCCCCCGCTCTGAGGAATAAGCATGAGGCTGCTGGCTGCAAAACTTCCTTTGCTATCGGCTGCCAAGCCAGTTTCGTGCTCAACTGCCCCGAGCACTTCTGGGGAGATGTAAGGTCCAGTTCACCATCAAAGTAACAGGCACTGGACAGGTTGGGCTGGGCTGTCCAGCTCTCTCACCAGCTGACAGCTTCTGACAGCCAAACCCTCTTCCTCTTCTTCATGTACTGCCCATCCTGGCAAGGGGAAGGTGAGTGCTGATTTAATTTGACACTTCAAGAAAAGAATAAAGATAGCTCAATACAGACATCACCTTTCCTCCAGAAAGTTCCCTGAATATTTTACTGGCCAGCAATGCTGTAATATTTTTGTGAAGGTCAGTAAATGTTGCTTAAGAAAGCCAAAGAAAAAACATTTGTAACAAGCAATAGTCACTCCTAAAAGGAGCAGGAAAGAGCTTTCAACAGATCCAAAGTGATTTGTAGTAACGCCTGCTTTGGCTTGGTTTTTTGATTGGTTTTTCCCCCAAGTGTTTTATTTATTCTGTTTCTGAGATACCTTCAGAAACCTAATTCCCAGAGATTTTTTCCAACAATTTTAGAGAATTAGCCTCTTGAAGGGGTCTCGGATTGGGAAATCTAAGGGCAATGTCCTCCAAACCCCTTCTCCTTTCTGCCAGTGCTGGCTGCAGGCATTGAACACACCCCACTGCAAAGGAGAAGCACAGAGCCAGGAGCAGCACATGTGGTCCCTAAGGGTCTGTCAAACACAAACTGGAGGTCTCTGCCAGGTGGACCTGGAGTGTCCCCCTCCCTCACCCTGCCTTGGCAGCTACAGCCACAGCTGAGTGGGGACAGTGGCTCAGTGCCAGCTCTGAGGGCTCAGCACAAGCTCCTGAGGAAGGGTGGGTGTGTGGGGACTGGGGAGGGAGAGGGACTGTGGTGAAGTCTCCATTTCCTCATGGAAGGTGTCACAGCACATGGATGCTTTACATTCCTCCATCTTTCAGGGAAAAGTGGGAACCAGCAGGGCCAGGACAATAAAAACCAGTGGGGAGACAATACCTGACATCTCCAAAGCTGTTTCTGATGTCTACCTTGCCCGAGACCCCAGTTTCTGAAGGGTTCAGTGCTTGAGTCTGACAGCATCCCCTTGGAGCATCCCTGCTGCTGGGAAGCCTCCCCCAGCCCTCCCCAGGGCAGCCTGTGGCAGGGGAGGGGGCTGGCCCCGCTCAGCTCAGTGTTTATGGCAGTGTGGCTCTCTCCACTGGCTGCTGCCTTATGCTGTGCCACTTCATTTGATGTTCCTTTTTCTAAATGGTAGGAAATCAGTACTTACCAAGTGCTGGCCCAGAATTTATTTGACTTTAATTTCCCTTTATGACCCCGTCTGCTAATCTCTATTGCACAGATAAAGAGAGGTAACCCAGGCATCATTACCCGCGATGCGGAGAATTTTCTGCAGTTCAATTATAATCTCTTTTTTTCCCCTTGAGCAATAAAATCTGTCTCTCTCTCTCTCTCTCTCTCCCCCGTTCTCTTCCTTTAAACTTGTTCTCATAACTCTTCCTCTCTCTCTCTCAAGATGAGGTTAGGTACTTTTGTGATGCCTTCTTGGCCGGGTGTTTGTGGAAGTCAGAGCAGTTTCCACGCTGGAGCAGAAGGCTCAGAGACGTGCACGTGCTGTTTAATGCCTGCCTGGGAGGTGCAGGCGGCACGGCACAGGTGAGGCACGAGGAGGGAACGGAATAGATTAGCACATGGGAAGGGCTCCGAGTTCTGCACAGCCAGCTCGTTATGGATTGTTTTCAGCCTTCCTCCCACTAGAAATGCCAGCATGATGGGTAGCAAAGGTGCTGCTGAGCTGCTGGTTTAATTTGCCTTTTAGAGGTGTTTTAGGGGAGGCATCTGGTTCCAATCGTGCTGCCCCTCTGAAAGGCCGTTCTCATTTGTCTGCAACTCCTTTGAAAGGTGAGTAATTCTCAGCATATTTTTCTTGGGCACTGCTCACCCTGGCAGGGAGATCTTTCATGTGTGCTTGTGACCTTTAGGACAGCAGAGCCATCGATACATCTTCAGTGCAGGTATTGTCCTTGTCATGTTGTAATTATTTACAAGCCTTGGTTTTGAAGTTTGGGGCCCAGGAAAAAAGATTTTATGTATTTATTTTCTATTTTTCTCTCTCTAAACTTTTTTTTTAATAGGAAGTGTCTAATTCTTTTAATTTTTTTACATTTTGTAGTTTAATTTGAGTTAAATTTAAACCAAACAGAAGATGAACACAAAGAAACAGGAGGACATGTAAGTAATGGTGAAGCTGGCCTTAAAAAGGACATCAAAATGACATAGCTCTGACTTGTGTATTTTATTAATAATAGTAGTCACTATTAATAATAGTCACAATAATAGTAGACTTCTATTATTAACAAAATAAATTAATAACAATCAGCTCGTCATTACTTGGAGATGCCAACTGAACCTCCTCAGAGTGCATGTGTTCATAATGAAGATAACCTGTCCATTAGCAATGATTGGTTGCACCTGAATTCAATTAGGAAATGAACAGCTGATGGGATCTGGGGCTAAACCCCTCCCCAGATTCAGGGCAAGTCTATCACAAGTCAATCTGAAGGGCTCAGTTGCATGAATCAAAACCCAGTGTATCTACAGGACTCCAGACTTGTGGAAATACAGTCTGAACCCAAAAGGTCCTGTTGCATATGTAGGAAGACAGATGGTGGTGGAGCTTGGTGCCTTCTGGCAACATGAAATGATTTATCCCTAAACTATCTCTAATGGAAAAACATCTAGGGGCAGCCTGAAACGCAGGCACTCTGGGAGGGAGGGAGGGAGGGAGCACTTGTAGAGACCAGGCTGGCTATGGTTGGAAATAAAATGCATCTGCAATTGTCCTTTATAAAGCAGCAACTTTTTAGCATAGACAGCACAAGACACCCATGTCCTGATTCCTATCCTCAGGCATTTCATCCAATTTCATTGTTGGATTAACTTCCTTGCCATAAGAGTGGCCCAGAGCATTTATTTCTTCGGTGCTACTGCGAGATTTTTCTCGGCACAAGCAGCAAAACAATGACTTGCTGTGTATTCTCAGGGTATTTTAATGATCCTATCTCCATATCTGTTTAAATTTACAGTACAGCAGAGCTCTGACTGGCATATGGTTGTCAGCCAAGAGAAAACTGTGTGTCTAGGAAGCAGATCAATGTTGACATTGTGAAGGCACCTCTGGAAAGAATTAATCAAGTCTGATCTTTGCATACCCTCTCAGTATGGATTTTCATTAGCCGTGGTGCTGTCTCCACACGGAGAGTCCAAGGTGCTCTCCTCAAGGTCAGCCACTGAAGGGGATGAAGGTTGGAGAGTCTGTGGGTTCTGTGGGCACAGACTTGAGCTGTTCCTGTGCAGGAGCAGCTGCTCCAGAGGAGCTGGGACATCAGGGCAAGGCACTGAGCCTGGATGTAGAAGTTTAGCCTTTAAGTGTGTGGGAAATGGCTGTGTGGAGGGAGAAGGGTTGGAATTTCATAGAGTCATAGAAGGTATGCTCAGGGATCATCCAGTGCAGCTCCTGGCCCTGCCCAGACCCCCCAACACCCCCACCCTGGGCATCCCTGGAGCGGTGTCCAAACGCCCCTGGAGCTCTGGCAGCCTCGGGGCTGTGCCCATTCCCTGGGAGTCTGGGCAGTGCCCAGCACCCTCTGGGTGAAGAAGCTTTCCTGATCTCCAGCCTGGCCCTGCCCTGGCCCAGCTCCAGCCGTTCCTGGCTCCTGTCCCTGTTCCAGGGAGCAGAGATCAGTGCCTTCCCCTCCACTTCCCCTTGTGGTTTGAACTTGTGAATAAATTCCTAGGAAAAAAACATTCTTTAATCAGGGGACCAAGGGAACCATCAGGCTCCTGGCTCATTCAGGTCTGTTAGGTGGATTTGAACTCCAGCAGATGCCTGAGCTGAGCTCTGGGCTGCCTTACCTCACCAGCTGGCTGACTCAGGCTATGGCCACACTGTGTCACCACTTGTCACCGTTGATTTGGGCTGGTAGTACCTATCTGTGCCAGGGCAGAGCCAGCCTGCAGCTCCATTGCTCCTCAAGGTAAAATCAAGCCCTTCGTTAGTGTTTGTTATTAGGAGCTGTTAGTTGTAATGGGGCTTAATGATATGTCCACAGTGAGGCACAGAACACTCATATTCCTCAGGCAGGACTTAAATACCCAAAAAGGAGAATGCACAACGCACCACGCTTCACAAATGTTGTGTTTCATGACAGGGTCAGCGTAGGCATCGTGAGTTTGGGATCTAAAAGGTAATCTGATTAATTAACAAAACTAAAGCCATCTAGTAAACAGATTCTGAATTTGTTATAAATAATTAGCCATCACAAATGTTTCTTAATGACCTATTAAGTGACTTAAGGGTGGAATTCTCAGCTGACATGAAAATATCTGACACAAAAAACCTCTTTTCCAAATAAATAATGGCCTCATTAATATTGAAAAGAACAGCATGCTTTCACTATTTCTTGTGTCTTTAAGAACTGAACAGGTTTATAAAATAGAAATCTATCCAGTATGTGCTGACTGCTGCCAGAAACCAATTTTTTAAAGAACTGTTATTGAGAGTCATTAATTATCTGCAGGTCCCATTTGCTCTGAATCAGTGACAAACTTTGTGAGATTTTGGACGGTTTTAATTAATGCAGGAATATGAGATGTAATATGCTTCTTGTTTGAACAATTATTGTCCTAACACAACCCTTGAATTAAAGGATTATGGGGAAAATAAAAGTAAATGAGATGCTACAGATCCGTGAGCAGAGCCCGCCTGGGAAGGAACATGTGAGTCTGTGTAGGCTCACACGGAGCTGCCCTGATCCCAGCCTGGATCTCGTGCCTGGAAAAGCTGCTGTGGCTGCACACACCTCATCCCAGCACAGAGATCTTCTGAGGACGACAGACAAGTTGATACTGAGATGCAATGCACATTTTTTAAACCTAATGAGACAAACAGCTTATGCTTCGATTTCAAATCTAATCAAGTTGCTTGGAGGGCTTCTTTTCTCTTTTTGATTCAACACAAGCTGCTTCTCCCGTCCTATCCTGTCCTCTCCCTTTCTTTCTTTTTTTCAGTCTTCCCATCTTCCTCCTCCTTTTCCTTCCTCACTGACTTAATTACAAATGCATTGGAGTAGTGAGCAGGACAGCCAGAAAATCCGGGTGTCATTGCCTGGGCTGCTTTCCCCACACAGGCTGAGCCAACTGTGCAGGGCCTTGTGCCTAAGAACAGATCCCTCCATGGAGATTTGTGTTTACAGCTGTCCTAATATGACTACCTGGCTCCCAGATGGGAGATAACTTATTTCTGGCCAGCTCAAGCAGACATAAAGGACTTTGGATCTTCCATGTCACTGGTTTTAACGGGTGGGGTTTCTTATCTCTCCCAAACAAGGCAGACACTGCTGTTGCAAGCAGAATTTGTGCTGTATTTAATAGGCACAAGCTGCACAGTGGAACAGACAGCAAACACTGAGCAGCGCTTCGGCATTTAGAGAGACACATCAGGAGGGTGTTGAACCCACCAGAGCTGTGCTTTGACACTGCCACAGCTCTGCTGGCCAGGAAAGCAGCTGGGTTTTAATTCACAGACTTGCTTTGCTCCCACAATGGTGTAAAAAAAAAATATGTCTGGGTGTTTGCCTTTGATTTCTCAAGGACCACACTTTCACTCATAATTTCACTCAAAAGACTAATATTATTCTGCTCCAGTGGATGCTGGATCTTATTTAACTTTCAGACCTTGTCTTAAGCTGCCACATTTTCATGAATATACTGGCGCCATCTGAATGCTCACGAATAAGGGATAACATGACTGTGCATAGAAGATGAGTCAGAAACCTGGAGCTTTTGCTTATGATAATTTTTTTTGTTATTATTTTTGCACCCTGCCAGCTGTTGATCTTGCAAATGTGCCGCTTAGCAGCCAAGTTTTGCTCCCTCTTGGTTAATGAACTGTGGCAAGAAATCGCTGGCCAGTGGCCGGTTTAAAGTTAATAGTGAATGGTCCATGAAGCAGAAATGCCCAGACCAGTGGATCTGGAGACCAAGCAGTGCTGTTGTCAAAGATGATTGAGAGAAAAAGGTAGAACAGTCTTGTATCACCCTTGGTGTAACTACACTTCTTGGACACGTGCTGAAATTAAATCTTAAGAGTTATTGCTTTGGGATGGACAAGGATTTGTGGTCTGATAAAAGATGCCACTCTTGACCCAAAAAAACCTTGTGTCTCACTAGAGATGCCCTGCTTCACATGGCAGAGCACAGCCATACATGCTCTCCACACCCTCGTGCAGACGATTGTTGTGGTTTGACACTGGCTGAATGCCAGGCACCCATGAGAGTCACTCGCTCACCTCCCCTGCCACAGCTGGGCACAGGAGAGAAGGAAAAAAAAATTAACAAGGCTCCATGAGTTGAGACAAGGACCCAGAGAAAACACTCCAAGGGCAAATCAGGCACAACTTAAAGGTACAAAGTGAATTTATTACTAGAAAGAATTAGAGGAGGATAGTGAGAAATAAAATAACCCCTTAAAACACCTCCTTCCCCCAGCTCCTCCCTCCTTCCCACCAACAGCACAAGGGAATACGGGGTGGAGTTTGGTCAGTTCATAACTCGAGTTCTTCTTCTGTTGCTCAGGCAGAGAAGTCCTTTCTCCTGTGAGCCCGTGGGGTCCCTCCCACGTGAGACAGTTCTCTGGGAACTTCTCCAGCGCGGCTCCAAAGTCTCAGGAGCAGCAGTCCTGCCGACACTGCTGCAGTGTGAGTCCCTCCCAGGGCACCCAGTCCTCCCGGCTGCTCTGGGTGGGTCCCTCGTGCCCGGGGTGCAGTCCTGCCAGGCCAGGCTGCTCCAGCCTGGGAGCAGAGGGCCCCTCTCTCTCCAGCCGGGTCTCCCCCTGGGCTGCAGCTCCTCCGACACCCACCCGCTCCGACGTGGGCACCTCCTCCAGGGGCTGGGGGGCATCTCTGCATTCCCCGTGGGCCCCACGGGCTGCAGGGCACAGCTGCTTCCCCACGGGCCTCACCACGGCCTGCAGAGGGATTCCGGCTCCGGGCCTGGAGCTCCTCCTGCCCCTCCTTCTCCTCTGACCTGGGTGCTGCCCTGTTGTTTCCCTCACGTGTTCTGAATTTTGTTTTGATTTACTTCTTGCATATATCTCATCACAGAGGCGTTACCAGCCTCTCTAAGTGTCCCAGCTTTGGCCAGCAGCATGTCCATCTCCAGAGCCACCAGGGGTTGGCTCTGCCGGACACGGTGGAAGCTTCCAGCAGCTTCTCACTGAAGCCACCCCTGTGACCCCTCTGCTACCAAAAACCAGGCCCTGCCGAACCAGCACAACGATCCTCAGCCACAGAGTTTGGTGACCGCAGCCTCAAGTCCAGGAAAGCAGTGTAAGTTTTGGGAATCACCTTAATTATGAATATCTTGGCGAATGGGCAGTATGAGTCCTGCAAACGTGCCCATTGGGGGGCTGAGGGATGACCACCCTGAGCCTGTACCATCAGCTGCAGGGAGTGCAGGTGGAGAAGGGATGGCTGGGTCTGTGCTGGACAGAGTCTTTTCCTCTGGAAGGGCGCTGGGCTCCGCAGCAGCCGCGGTTCCCTGCCAGCAGCCGGCCTCATTCACATTCCAGAGCTGAAACCCAGCCTGCTGCCAGCTCACCCCTCTTGCAGAGGCTGCAGGAAGAGCTGTGGTTCCCTGAAGCCCCTTCTCAAACACGTTGGCCCTCTGCTCTGTTGAGCCAGCTCTCTCTCCTCTGCCTCTTGCTTCTTCTTTTGTTGGTGCTGGGATTTCTCGTGGACCCTCCGCTCCCCCTTCCAAGCACCTCTTGGTTATTAAAATGCAGCTCAGGATAGTTCACTTTGCCTGGTACATTATCATTCCTCGTTAGAGACCCCTCCAGGGCCTGTGATATGCCTGCACCGACTTTATAATTACAAAGTCAATTTCTAAACAGACATTTGCAAATAAGTCAATTTAAATACCGAGATTTGCAAACAATAATTAAGCAGTAGCTTCTTTTTTAATATCTATATATATAATTAATGCCCATGGGCTTTCCATTTTACCTTGCCACTGTGCAGCTTGCAATTTTTTGTTGAGCTAAACCATTCTCAGGAAGCAAATCAAATCACTGATGGGTTTTAAAGCTGTTTAAGAGAATGCCCTACCTCGTTTCATCCCAAATCCATATGCCCTCTCTTGTACAGTCCCCAGTCCACCCCTCAGCTATAGGGAAATAGCAGCAGGTGCCTCATGTGGGCTGAACTGGGGAGGTTTCCCCTTCAGCATGAGGATGGTGACCTGGTCTGCCCAGAACTGCCCAAAACCACAACAAACTGGGGAAGACTGAGTGGATAAAGCTGAGCAATAAATTAGTCAGTGAGTACAAGGGCAAATGCACTCTGGAGGAGATGAACGTGTCTACCTCAGGTTTCCTCCAAGGGTATGCAGTGTTGAGAGGAACAAATGGGTTTCATCCAAAATAGGTCCAAGAGAAGGAGGAATGTCTCTCCTTTTCCTTGAGGCAGGTCCCCATGTTATCCCCTGCCATGGCACCATGGTCTCTGCCCGCCATGCCAGCTCTCCTTACCCTCCTTGTCTCCCTACAGAGAGAAGGTCTGGCAGGACTCCCCTGCCCCACCAGTCTGGGTCACCAAAGCACCAACACTGTCATGGAATCCAGACTTTGGGATCCAGGCATGAATAGCTGACCCTGGACACAGAGGGGTTAAACAGACAGTTGCATTTCTTGTTAGGAGGCTCCTCTTCTAATCCTCTCCTACCACCTGATCCATGTTGCCCTCAGCTTTGTTTTGCCACAGATTGTTTCTCATACTCTGGCTTTCCTGCCTTTCCTCCAGTCCCTGCAACAGGAGATTTTCTTCTTTTTTTGGTGAAGTTCTGTAAGCTGCAGAGTCTGTGAGGAGAGACTGCAGCCTGATGGTTTCCTGTCCTACCCCCTCCGGGTTGTCCCAGCAGGTTGTGGGTGTGTGGTCAGAACTCAGCCTGGTGAAGGATGAATCTCCTCAAGGCCTTGACTAGAAAACCGTAAGGAAAGGCTGAGTGCAAACTCTTTGCATGTGCCTCATGGCGCATTAAAGATGGATTTTTTTTCCTGGTTTGTGTTTCTGTTCGGTAATTTCAAAGGGCTTACTCATTATTTTTGTGTTGGTTCCACATTTTCGAGCGTGCTCATACCTTAGCTCATCAAACTTTAGTCAGCTGGGGCCAAAAATATCCCTGGCATAATCAGTTCATTCATCCAAGCCCAAAACCTTCATTTCCCAATTCAAATAGACATCCACATCAGCGTATTTGAAGGGAACATGGTCCTCAGGATCATCTTGGGTGACATTGCTGGGAGCAGCCTTTCTTGCACCCTGGCACTCCACATCCAATTGCTATAAATATGAGCAACAATTATCCATCCCTTCTTTTCCCTTTTTATGGATGTTTGAGGACAATAATTTAAAGCTCTTGCTGCTATTCAGCACAAAAACAAATAACAGAACCACTCTGTCTGCGACGCATTTCAACAGCATAACTTAGACATGCCACTGTTGTATGAAGTTATAAATACCTATCACTTGACAATGCCAGTGTTTTTCAGCAGGGGAAGAAGGATTAAAAAAGTAGGAAAAGAGCCCAAACCTTGAGTGGTGGTTGCTATAGCAATTAACAATGCGTCCTTCTCCAGGAGCCAGGGATGCTGATGCAGCTAAAACAAATGTTTGTGTTTGGCCGTGGCGGGGACGGTGACGGATTAGGGAGTGCTGGCCTTGAGCCTTGGTTTAATCCAATTCTAAATAAATCATAAATCTAAGTGCAGACTGGCAAGCTGGAGGGAATACCAATGTGAGGAGGGTGGCTGCAGGGTAGTTTTGGTTTCTGTGAGGGGCAGGGGTGAGGAGGGAGTGATAGTGGGATGGGTGTAAAAATCCTGATGGAGAGGTTTGTGATGGGGATTTTTTTTTGCCAAAGGACAGGACCAGCCTAAAGCCACCACCTCTCACTGCTCCCCAATGTGATTCCCTCCTGTAGGAGCCCCTAAGCACCACGGCCCTCTTCATGTCAGAGCTGAACCACAGAATCACAGAATGGTTTGGGTTGGAAGGGACCTTAAAGCTCATCTTGCTCCAAACCCCTGCCATGGGCAGGGACACCTTCCACCAGACGAGGTTGCTCCGAGCCCCATCCAACCTGGCCTTGGACACTGCCAGGGTTTGGAGCCTTAAAGCCAGAGGAAGAAGGTGTGTTAAGGAAGTTCGTTGATTCCTTCCCATCACTGGAGGTGGCCTGGGTGATCCCTCACCTTCCACCCAAGCCCAGACTCTGCTGGTACCAGAGGTTTGTGAGTCCCCGGGCCCAGGCCATAGTGAGATAATGCCAACGTCCCCAGGGGAGCCCTTGGTGTCAGGCAGTGCAGGGCAGGACTGCACACCTGGGGTTCCTGCTGGGAGAAAGAGAAGCCTCTGCCCTGTGGAAGATAACAGTGGTCTGGTGTCTCCCGGCCTCTCTGACACACGGATTCAGCCTTGATATGGAGTGAAAAATGAAAATGAGGACAGCTCAGTCAACAGCATGTCTCAGAAATTAATGAGCCCCTTCGCCTCCAACACCTGATAATTACATCTTTCAATTAAATGAACTCTCTCCCTGTCCAAGTTCTTATAAATTAACTCAAAGTGATGCATCTTTGTGGGCTGCCAAATCTTCCTTCTGCCAAAATCCGTGCAAGCTCCCAGACCCTCACAGTGCTTGAGAGCCTTAGACAGAGATGTCACAGGAGAGTGTCACAGCAGCCCAGCTCTGGGTCACTGCCACACGCTGAGACCAGGGCCCCACGCTCTGCACCTCATCTCCCTGGGAACTGAGGAACAACAAAAGACCCTGGAAGATCCCAGGCAATCAGCTGCCACTATGGGAATGCCACGTACAGGGATGTTTCTTGCTTGGACTTCTCTCTGCAAAGTCTGGAACTCCTTTGACTCAGGTCGCAGCTTTCATGTGACTGCTTAGACATGAGAGCCTTAGCAAGGTGGTGGAGTGATGGATTCTGCTTTCTGGCAGATTCACACCAGTATGGACAGTTGGTTCCAGTAAAGGCACTTGCTGGGGAGAAGGGACACCCATCAGGGCACCTGCCACTGTGCTGAGGCCAATTAACATTAGTTAATTAACAATTTCACAATTAGTTTGGGTACAGGGGTGCACTGACATGTGTGTTCAATTTCTTGATGAGATCACATGAGGCAGAGAGAATGGATAAGTTGTTGTCTCCTCCTGCACTCAAACACAGCGTGATGCTTTGAAGGCTCACAGCTCTACCCCGTTTCATCCTTTTCAGCCTGGAGAAAATCCAGACATGGAATGGGGTCTCCTGGTCCAATCCAGTTTGGTGCACACACAAACCTTCCCAGCTGCAAGTAGGCTGAGTGTAGGGAATGGGCTGCAGGTGGAGGTCCCACCTCAGCAGGGTGAATGTGACAAAACCGAGTAACTCTTTCATTCTCTTTCTATTCTCCCCTTTCCTCCTTTCCTTAAGTAATGGAGTGCCACCAGTGCAGGCTAAGGCTGGGTCTTTATAAGCTTGCAATAAATCCACCCAGCTTTTCTAAAGCACAGCAGGCAGCTGATGCAATCACATAGTGCAGCCCGAGTCATTGGACAATGGCTGGGAAGGCTGAGGCTGGATTTTCCTCTGATACCCACACGGATGCATATTCCCACTTGCACACTCTCACGCCATCTCAGTTAAGGCAATTAGCAGTGACCAAGGGCAACTGCAAAGCTCCAATTAAACCAGCACAAAGGCTAACATGATCTGCAGTGTCATGGAACAGGTTTGGAACACGCTTCCCTGACAGCCAGTGCCCGGCAGATTAAAGGGTTTGTGCACTCTCTAATGTCCCCTCCCAGACCTCCTACAACCTCCTCTCCTTCACTAAGACCAAACGTTAATCTCCAGTCTTTGTATCTCCCCATTAATTTGCCCTTTGTCAGGGGTCTCGGGGGAAGATTGCGGATTTTCTTTATGTCCCATTTCATCAGAGTGCCATATTCCCCTTCGTACCCTCAGGGATAGCCAGAGTGTGATTTAGGCTTCAGTGACCTTTTCCTAGCTGGGACTGGTGCTAGGCTGTGCTTTTGCTCTTTGCACTGGCAGGCTGAGAGAGGAAGGAATGGAACAGCACGATAGGATAGCATGCAAGCAAGGGCTGAGAGTGGCACAGGTTGTGTCTTTCAAACAGTCTGGGGATGTGAGTGCACCTGGCTGTCCCAGCCAGTGGTTCAGATCCAGCAGAGATGGGAAGAGGTGACACCCATCAGGTGACAGTGATCAGGCTCTGGCATCTCCCAGTGGCCTGAGCTGAATGTTCAGGTCTGATCCTGAGGTAGGGTCCCTTTGGTTCCTGGTGGACCCCTACTCATCTGGCAAAAGCCACGAGCATTTTTTGTGCTAATTGGTGTCCTCGTTAGCAGTTACTGCTGAAAAGTCACTTGTGGAAGAGCCCCAAACAGTGAACCCTTTCCCTTAAAGGTGAGTGCTCCAATTAAGGGTTGACAGGGGTAAGATGTTTGCTGTCCTGCTTGGAGGAGCCGAAGGAATTTCAGGGCTAGAGCTCAGAAACCTTCCACATGTTCTCTTAAAAAGAACATCCTTTGGTTTGGGTACGGTTGTGAGGGAGAAAATCAAACAGTGTACTTGATACAGAAAAACATCTTTTTGTGGTTCTTTCACCTTTTGGCTGTGCTTAGCTTTTCCTTTCTGTTTTAGGTTTCCTTGTGTGTTAGCACTGAAGATAAAGCCCATGAAATCCCTTTCTTAATGTTTTTGCTTTGTCCTGAGTAACACAGACAAAGGGGCTGTCATGAGCTGCTAGAATGGAAATTAATTTTAAAAGCATCATCATTTATCACTTTTATAGGAAAAAAATGAGAAACCAGGGAGATTACAGCAATTGTGGCAGAAATTTCCTGCGCAAGAATAATCACAAGTTATTTGCAAAAGGGTAATGACATGAAAGTATTCAAAAGAAATCCCAGTCAAAAAACCCAAGGCCCTGAAGCTTTGGTTGAGGTTGAACATTTGCCTCTCTCAGTTTGCACCACCCAAAAGTCAGGCCCTGGCAGTTGATGGTTATTTGTAGGCAGCTGAGGGAGACAGGGGTGTTTAGAGGGCAACTCTGTGGACCAACGCCTGCTGTCTGACCAGATGGGATGCACGGTTCCTGTAGGAGTTGGAAGGAGCTCCTACAGAAAAGCTTTGATTTTCAACAGCATCAACAATGGCAGTAATAATATTGTTGGCAAATGCAGATATCCATGACTGAAATGGGGATTAAAGCAGGAGCAACGCAGGTCATGGAATCATGGAACCCTTTGGGCTGGGGGGTCCAGCTGGGGATGGTTCAAACCAGACCAAACCCCACCCACACTCGGGCTCTGGCTGCAGGGACAGGAGCAGCCCGTGGGTCACTGGTTTGTGCTAAAGTGGCCTCCTGGAGAGGCGATGCTGTGAGCAGGGGGTGCGTTAACTCTGGCTGAGCAGGGGCCTCGTTTCACACCTCTGATCGGGACGGCCACTCCAGAGGAGCTCATGAAATCGAGCACAACAGAGCTGCTGCTTCCTTTGCTTACTTGCTTACTTTTTTCCACCTTCGTGGAATGAGTTAAAGGCCCCACGTTCCTCACCCCTTCTTTCTGTTAGAATTTTCTCTCATTCCAGTCGTCCCTCTCCTCTCGCACTCTCCTGCTTTCCTCACTTGCTCCCTCCAGGAAGTCAGCTAATTATTTCCTGAATGGCCCCAGTGTTATTTTGCCTTGAGAACCTCTCCTGCTGGGACTTCTCACACACTTATGATTCTCTGTGTGACAAAAGGTTTCTCAGTTTAGCTTTGAATGGGTGTTTATTTTCTACATTTAGTCCTTTTGCCTCATCATCTGCACTTGGGCTGAGAATAGAAACTTCACTTGACATTATCTAAACCATTATCAATTAAATCCCTTCTTAACTGCCCTTTTTTCCCCTAAGCTGTGTAAGTCTGAGGTTTTTGCTGTCCTCTTTCCCTCCTGCACACCTTGTACGTGTAGATAAAGCCCTTTGCCCTTCTACACCAACTTTCCAAACACAACGCCCTTTTTTGTGCTGGGTTTTTGTTGTTGTTGTTTTAATGTCACTGCAGTGAGCAGACAGAAACACGGGATTCCAGTTTATTTCACGTTGGAAGGTCGGTGTACCCTCTTTGAACCTGTGCAGGGGATCAAAGCTGTGCCACAGGGGATCTCCAGCTGGGGATGGAGGATGTGCTGCTGCTGAGTCAGCAGGAGCAGTGCTCAGCAGCTGAGTGGTCCCACGGCTTGAAGTGACCACGGCCACGGGGCCAGAGCAGTTCTGAACCCGGACTGATGAATGCTAAACTCATGAGTTTATCCAAATATTTCCAGACTGTCTTTCATATATTCCCAGTGGCTGCATCTGGAGGGTGAGTGAAGACAACAAAGAAGAGCAAAGATGTCTCAGAAGCACAGGATGGCTCAGGTTGGAAGGGATCACAGTAGAGCCATCTGGCCCAAATTCACTGCTCCAGCAGGCTCGTCCCAGAGCACAGGATTGTGTCTACACAGCTCTGGGATATCTGCAGTGAGGGAGGCTCCACGCCTGTCTGGGCAATCTGTTCCAGTGCTCAGTCACTGTACAGGAAAGAAGCTGTTCCTCATGTTCAGGTGGAATACAACAACATCCCAGCTTCCACAGAAAGCATCCAGCTCACAGCAAAGAGCTGCTGTGGGTGGAGGGATGACAGAGCTAATTATACAGTGGGGGTGATTAAGGCCATGAATGCCTCTGGCAAGGTGTCTCTAAGGGGAAAATGTTGGGGGTGAAACAGTGACACAAATATCAGGATTTATTAGTTCTTATGGAATGATTTCTGTCTTCTTTTGACTCACTTAATTCCCCCCCCCCCCCCCCCACCCCTGAACAAAAGCCATGCAGAATTATAGCCCTGGGAGTGGAAGACATACAGGTCACATCCTTTTGAGCCACGTGTCCTTGTCACAACTGGAGACATGCCAAGCTTTAAACAAGCTACAGACACTTAACCTCATCAGAATAATTCTGCAACAGTTCATAAAGTATCAAACAAACACAGAGTTTTAAAAGTACCAGGAATTTATGACTTGGCACACTTTTTAATATGAGCCGTCCCCAGCTTTGCAGATATAAAGGACTGGAGAAAACACAGGTAAGCAGCTGAACTCCAAACCTGCAGCTCTCTGGGTGTTGTCTTTAGGAAATGGCACAAGAAAAAGCATTAATTGTTTGCTGTTTCACCTCTTTTCTTTGTTGGATCAGCTGTTAATTCAAGGCCTGTGGCCATGTCATAACTGCTTTTATTGAGCTGTTTCAAACCCAAGTCCCAGCGAAGCTGTTTGTCATTCAGGCAGTGAAGGAGAGTGCTCCCAGCTCTGCAGAGGCTGCTCAGCCAGCTCAGAGCACCCTGAAATCTATCAGTGCTAATTAGGGCTCACTTAAATGCTCCCAGGCTGCCGTTGCTGGTTTGAAATGCAGAGTGGCATGTGAAAGCCCTTATGCTTGGTTCCTGACAGGAGCAAAAGCAAACATCAGGCCCTGCTGTGACCTCCATTTACGAGACTCATTTACTGCACTGAAGGCATCAACTTCTGGGAAATCAAATGGACAAATTAGTTTTGAACCCCTGCTGGTTAAGATGGACTTCTCACTGGGACAGTGCTCCCGCCTGGCTGGATAAATGTTTCCTTAATCCTCGTGTCTGTGGAGTTTCCTCAGGGAGGTTGGGTGGATGAGTTTGCTGCCAGGAGGAGGTCTGGGAGCAGGGAGGTGGCAGCTCTTCAAGCGCCCCTGGTCCCTGGGTGGGTACCAGCTGTCATGGAACTAAAATCCCATGGTTGTTTTTAACTAGTATTACTCATTTTATTTAAGCAAAGGCAGGATTCTGTGCCCTGACCCAGCATTGCACTGCGTTTGGCACCATGACGAGAGATCTCCATCCAGTGATGCTTTAAGTGATGCGCCCCATGTCTTATCCTGTGATTCATGTTCATCTCCATAAACACAAATTTATCTTTGGGGAGTGAAGGGGTTTCTAACTAATCCATGTTCTCAGCTCCCTGAGACTCCAAGACCATCTGTCTGTTTTCACTCAAGTCTACCCAAATCCCCTGCTCAGTGGGCACGAAGCCACCTGAGGATCCCTTCCTTCCGAGGTGTAGCCCAGCCATAGCTGCTCCCCATGTGGACCAGCTATTGGAAAATGTGTGTAGAAAATTGGGAGCCTTCATGAACAAAAACATCCAGCCCAGGAATAACACCCATGGGATCCTTTAGTCCTTATGGCAGAAATATTTCCTGTTACACGTCTGCCCCACTGCAGGCTGTGTTCCTTTCCCTGCACTTCTCTCTTGATCTCCCTGAGACTCCAGTGCCTATCTCATTATGAGATATTTATATTTTCCATTCCTCTGGCATATGGTTCTGGGAGCCTTCCCCAGTCTTTTGAGGGGAATCTGAATTTATTGAACACTTCTGCTGTTGGTTTGGGTCTGGAAGGTACTGACTGTGCTCTGGGGCCTCTCTGGTGCCTCTTGGGAACCCACAGCTCACCCAGGGGACAGCAGTGATGACACTGAGCCATTTGGTGCAGCTCAGCCTGGCTGTCAGTGGCACAAACCATGCAACACCGCAGGATGTTTGAAGCAACTCTTCCAGAGAATCCCCATCCTCAGGGGTAGAAAGAATTTTCCTTCCCAGACTGCACAGTCCACAGCCAGTGGTGTAGATAACTCATTTGGGGAATGCTCTCAAACCTTGGTAAGGTTTAAGATCTCTGAGTCAAAGGGACCTTCTCCTCCATGGAGCACAGTGCTCTCCACCAGCTGGGCAAGAGCCCACGATCGACCTTCCCTTCCTGACTTGCTGGCTGGGGATGGTCTGAGGAGGAAAAGGGTTTGCACTAACAGGAGGCCTCACAGCCAAGCCACATCTGGGTCCCGTCAGTCTGGTCCAGATGGGTGATGTGAAGAAAACAAGGTCAAACTGAGTCCAGACCCCTCTCAGGAGCACTCCAAAGTTCTGTTTTTCAGCTGTTGGCAGAAGCCACCTGGAGGGTGCCAATGTGGTTTCTAAGGTTGTGCACAGGACAGAGAGAGCTCAGGTTTTGGAGAACACTATTGCCACTGAGAATCACAGCAAGAGAGTGGATGAGATGAATTGACTTCGTGTCTGTGAATAACATCTCTGTAAATATTGCCAGATGTTTTCCACGAGCCCTGCTGACATGGCAGTGAGGTTAGGGGAACTGGCTCCCCCCATCACTTCTGATCCCAGCTTAAGCCTGGTGGCCAAACCAAACCTTGGGACCCCCTGAGCTCTTCCAGACCCCCCCAACTGCACAGCAAGGATGACTGGGGTTGCTTGTGTGGGGGAGGATCCATAGCCCCAAAGAGCAGAGTCTGTGTGCACGCAGTGAGTTATGACACAGACCCCAAAGCACTCTCACAAGATCTCCTCTCCTACATGGAGACCTGGCCAGAGCCAGGATGGAGCATGAGGGAAGCAGATGGCAGCCTGGCAGAGTGATTAAAGCCCTGGATATCTGTTTTAATAAATTGCCCACCCAGCAGATTAAACATTGCAATAGTCAGTCCTGGGCTGTGCTGTCAGGAAGCGCAGCCTTAATTACAACACTGGGCAAATGCCACACTCTTCCCTGTGCTGCACGTTGTCAGGGCAGGCTGAACTGCAATTTGGGATGGAGAAGAGACTTGTGGATTTTGTCTGTCACCCCAAGTAGGTGTCACTGGTACCACAGCTGAGGTAAAGCACCTTGCAGTAGGATTCAATGAAGGAAACAGGCAAAGGCCGAGCTTCTGACTCATGGAGATAAATGTGCATCCTGTGCAGATTTAGACCTGAAGACAGGTGCAATTTCTATTCACTTTTTTATGTCTCCTGCTCCCCTCTTCCCTTTCACCCCAACCTCAATATCTCCAAACAGCCCTTTATGTGCAAGGCAGTGCAAAATCAAAGCCTTTCTGTGGTGTCCCACTTCTCTCTCACTCCTTTCCTCTTTACTGGGATATTGGCAGAGAAACTGATTTGGATTTGCTCTGTTAACAGGACTCCTGTCAGTGTATCTGATATAGTTAGGCAGGCTTAACAAGCCCAAGAGGAGCTGTGTGAGTGCCGATGCCAAACCCTACTGCATTCATCACCCACACGGAGGAGGCTACACCGGAGCTCGGTGCTTTTCTGCCTCACTTTTGCTTCTCTTTGGACTTCCCAGGTGCAGGCCTGGAAATCATCTCCTCCCAGTTCTTTACCAGAAGAGGTGCTGCTCAGATAGGTGCTGGTAGAGCAGGTCATGCTCCCATGCAGGAAAGGGGCACTTTTTCCTGAACAAGATCCCGGTGTTTGTGGGATAAGAAATCCTGAAGATACAAGAACCACTGAGTCCTGGTTTCTTGGACACTGACTGGCTTTGGTTTCTAATAAGGCATAAGTTCCAGCTGGAGCTTTTGGGACTTTTAACACATTGCTGCTGCTGAGGAGTCTCTGAGCCAGGCTTGACATAGGAGCAATGGCTTTGAAGGTATTGCTGAGCCTGAAATCCGGGGAGAAGCCTCACCTTAGGGCATCTTGCTGGCAGAACTCAGTGTCTAAAAGCAGCAGCCTCTGTGACTGGAGAGAAAAACAGAGCCAGGATTTTCATCCAGTATTTCCTAGGGAGAAATAAGTGCTGTGCTGGGTGAGGCTCACGGAGAGGGAGTGCAGCCTGTCCGGAGTGCCTGGGATTTACAGCCCATGCAGAGGGATGAGCACATCAGTCCAGGCCCCGTTCACCTGCACTGCCTGGGAAGGGCTGCTGAGCACTTTGGGGTTTCTGGCTGACCCCAGAGCCATCAGGGATGCAGCACCTCTTCCACTGAGCAGAATATTACAGATATTATTAGAGAGATATAGATATATTATTAGAATATATCTGGATGCAGCCAGATCCTTCCCTGAGGATTATTTTTAGAACAGATCAACCTTCCCAACTAAACACTCGTCAAATCCGATGACTTTCTTCAAAAACTCCAGGTGCAAACAGAAGCATTGGGAATTTTTTGGCTGGGAGCAAGCACAGAAAGCTTAAATGGTTGTTTTGAGGCCAGCTGTGATATTTTTTTTCCCCCATTCATTCATAACTGCTGCAAACAGTGAGAACCATTGGAGAATACAGGAGCAACCAATGCCTGGGTCTACGCCTTGCACCTCAGCTCTGTGTCCAGGGAAATCTTGGGAAAGCTTCCAAGCCGTGGTTATTTATATTCCCCACCCCTAGTCCTGAACTTTTTCTGTGTGCTGGTAATAATATCCCAGCACTAAACTGTACTTTCTGCGGGCATCATTTGCATGGTTGAACAGCTGTGAGCCTCTCTCCACCGCCTGCCTGCCATATTGCATCGATAATAACAGCTAATCCATATTAATTATAAACACACAAATCGGCTCCTAAATAAGGCAAAGTTCTGCGAGCGATTCAAACCAGTGGGTGCCAAGAAATGTTAGTGTTACGCCTGACACCTCATCCTCTGGCTGTCATGTCATGAATAAAGAAGAGCCCCCAGCACAAGTTAAGGATGGCATCTGAGCTTTAATAGCCTGCAGCCACTGCCATCAGCCCTGCGGCGCTGATTTCATCACAGCTCGCAAGCTAAACTGCGCTGGGTCAACAACCAACCTCTGTGGAGAAAGAGCCGCAGGAAGTGGGGCTGCAATTATTATTCACTACCTGGCGCTTGGCGGCGGCGGATCCACGCTGGACTAACCCCACCTGGCGGTGCCGCTGGGCTCCGGCTGACCTGCTTGGGAAGGAGCACTCACTTCTGCCTTGTTTGGATTTGAAGCCCCCCTAAGGCTTTGCCTGCTGGAGGTGGAAGTCTAAAATAAGCCCTTGCGGTTGGCTCACTTTCCTCTGCTGGCTTGCTGAGATCTCCCGGAGAAAGCCTGTGGATGGCCCAGCATCTACAATCCAGGCTGAAAATCCCTGATATTATAAACACAAGATCCACTGTCTGTCGTGTTGTCCATTCCGTCTCTTCTACCTCCTCACTGAGGAATTTGGTGTCACTCCTATGATTTTCCATTTTGACTCATTAATGTCTTCTCCCCAGCCTGCCCTTCATGATTTCAGATGGGGAAATTTTTTCTTTTCCTCCACTCGGTGCTGTGGAATTTCCACGTGGAAAGGGTGGTCAGGCATTGGCAGGGGCTGTCCAGGGAGGTTTGGAGTCCCCATCCCTGCAGGTGTCCAAGGAATGCCTGGACATGGCACTCAGAGCTCTGGGCTGGGGACAAGGTGGGGATCAGGCACAGATTGGACCTGATGATCTTGGAGGTCTTTTCCAACCTTTAATAACTCTATGGTTCTATGATAATGTAGCTGTCAAAAAGATTCCATGTTTTCTTCTCATGTTTCTTTCTTGTTTTGCCTTTCCTTGTAATGGCTGAAAACTTTCTCGGGGCAGTTTCAGTGCCTTTTGGATGGTGTATGAACAGGACAACGTCTGAAAAGCAAAAACAACATAAATGGCAAAATTCTCAGCTATTTTTCTTCAGAACTACGCTGTCCTGCTTCCCCTCCAGGCACATTAGTAAAAATGCCAATGAGCTCTTACCTGCGGGCAAAGCAGGATCTTTGTAAAATGTCCAGCACAAATGGGGCTTTGATTGGAAAAACAACTTCATCACAATATTACTTAAGCTGGGGATAGCAATTTTTGTTTTCATGATGGCTAAAAATGACCACGTTTGCCCTTCCCCCTGCAAATTATGATGTCTTTTTCTTAACAGCATTGATTTCCTTTAACATTTCAACCAAAAGAATGAAGCAGGAAGAGTAATTTCTGGAGAGTCAAGCCACTGAAAGAGCCTAATTGTTTGCAATACAGACGATCACAGGACTCAGGGAACATTCTTAGAAATTCCATTTCGTTATAGACACCCTTTCTTACAGATTTCAAGAGGCAGATTATCAAGCAGAAAGAAACTTAGAAAATGTTGAAGATCCAGACAGTTCAGCCAAGTTTTGTTCCAAAGAACCCCAAACCTGTGGTTGCACTGTACATATAAATATTAGCAGTATAATGCAACTTTGCTTAGCCTGTTTTCTCCTCTCTGACAAGTTCTCTGCTTTTTCTTTTCTTTTCTTTTTTTTTTTTTTCTTTCTGCATGATTATTCTGGGGATTGAAATATTGTTTTTATGGAAAATAACCCAAAAAAGTCATGAGGACAGGGATAATAATTGCAGGTTGTCTCAGACTCTGATGCAGACTGTGGCTAAGCCCAGAGGGTTAAACCCCTCTCATGAAAATTTTTAGTTAATAGATTTTGATTCTTCCCTTGCCCCCTCCCACATGTTCAAGGCACAAGGCAGGGAATTCATTTGGGAATGATATATTACAGGGAGAGGGGGTGCCAATGCCTCCAGGGCTCCATCCTGAAATCAGATTCGTGCCTGTGGCTGCTCTTTGCCTCTCCTTCCCTTCCCTCCCACACCAAAAGTCCTACAGGAAAGCTTGGTAGAGCCTTCCCGTAGTTCCTGGGCAGGAAAATCCCTTTCCCTGTGAGGCTGGGTGAGGGATTTGGAGGGGAGCACAGCAGTGATGCTGCACGCCGTGCTGGAGTAGGTCTGCAGGAAAGCTGTGGGGCAAGGGCAGATTAATTCCATCAGAGGGAAATCTAGAGCTGGAGCTTTGAAAACGAGATCAGGAGGATTACTAGGAAAATACTCAGCAGGAAGCAATCCTACCTTGGGAAAAAAAAAAAAGAGCAGGAGAACACGGGTAGGAATATTCCAGTGCTGATTCCTAACCTGCAGTAATGAACTGGAGACACAAAACCTCTTCAGATTGTCCTTGTTTCTTTCAGAGGTGTGTGCATGAATAAAGTGGAAAAAAGAAGAAAAAAAAAAGAAGAAGAAAAAAAAAAGGATGGTGTGGCAGTGCGTTTAGTGCTGTTTTTCTCCTTAAAAAGGAGTTTGACTCCTGTCTGCCTTGTCTGGGAGCCAGTAGAGGGAGACAAGTCTCTGAGCTTAATCCAGGCCTGTTTTCTCCTCTCCAACAACTTCTCTGGTTATTTATTTTTTTTTCTTTCCTTCTGCAGTATTATTATTTGGACTGAGATACTGTTTTTATGAAAAATAGTTTTAACTGACCCTCTCCGTGCAGTTACAGAGATGGTTTTAGATTAAAAATGCTGCAGGGAGGTTTGGGTGAGTAAACACATGGCAACAATCCTCCCGTGGCAATACTACAAGGAGCAAATTGGCCCAGGTAGGGGCTGGGAATGCTGCAGACTGTGTGTTCTTCTGGCTTGAAAGCCTTGACTCCATGCTTGGGTAGAGGCTTATCCCAAGTCCTGATTTGATGGCAGAAGTGCAGGCATCAAGTTTCTCAGGATCTGGTGTAAAATTACAAATTGGATCCATAAAACACCCCCTGTCCCTGGCTCACAGCAGCTGCAGCACAGTCAGAGCAGGAGTGGGGTGCTGTGGAAATTGCCAGGAGCTGGCACTGTGTGCAAAGCTGGGGATAACCCTGGAGAGGGATGGGATGGGATGGGATGGGATGGGATGGGATGGCCCAGTTTCAGCCCAAAGCTGTGTAGTCTTTTTCCTTTTTCAACTTTTTTTGCTGTGCCCCTGAAGAACTGGAGGGTGGGGGTGAGGCAGACGTGCACAGCAGTGAGTGCAGGGGTGCTGCAGGGTGTGATGTGGCCTCTGCAAGGACAGGCCGTGCCTGAAGCCACAGTTCCCATGCAGGCAGGCTGGAACTGGGACTGGCAGAGGGCAGGTGCCTGCAGTGTGGTGGAGGAAATGCAGAGGCAGATATTTAGTGCCCAGGATCCCCAAAAACCTTCTCTGAGGGTTGGTCAGTGTGGCCACAAGCAGCTGGAGGTGGGAGTGCATGGCACGTGCATCCTCTGAATATCCACAGGCACATCACCCTCCTGGGTCAGCAGGGGGATCGCTTTAGGAGTGGCTGGTGGTGGCACCCACAGGCTCTGAGTGTCTCTGTGTGTCCCTGTGTGTCTGTGTGTCCCTGTGTGTCTGTGTGTCTCGCTGTGTCCCTCTGTGTGTCCCTGTGTGTGTCCCTGTGTGTCTCTGTGTCTCGCTGTGTCCCTGTGTGTCCCTGTGTGTCTGTGTCTGTGTCTGAGTGTCCCTGTGTGTGTCTCTGTCTCTCCGTGTGTCCCTGTGTGTCTGTGTGTCCCTGTGTGTCTGTGTCTCTGTCTGTCTCTGTGTCTCGCTGTGTCCCTGTGTGTCGCTGTGTGTCTCTATCTGTCTCTGAGTGTCCCTGTGTGTCTCTGTTTCTCCGTGTGTCTCTGTGTGTCTGTGTGTGTCTGTGTCTCTGTGTGTGTGTTTCTCTGTGTCCCTGTGTGTCTCTGTGTGTCCATGTGTCTCTCCGTGTGTCTCTCCGTGTGTCTCTCTGTGCGTCTCTCCATGTCCCTGTGTGTGTCACATGAAGTCTCTCTGAGCCTTTGTTCATTTGTGTGAGCTGGGGCATCTCGAGCGGATTTTGACGGTGCAACCTCTGAGTCCTCAGCAGGAATCTGAGCAGATGAGGCTGGGGAGCAGTTGGGCACCCAGCACAACCAGGGACAACAAAGGATGAAAGGCACCATGCAAACGAAACAAGCTGTTTGAAGTCCCTGCAGAAACAGCCCTTCACTATATTTAGTGAACCTCACGACTCCCTCAGAACAAAACTGTCGTCACTGGAGGGAAAAGAGGAGAAGTCACCCTGACTGAAAATAATCCAGAGGACAGCGCAGAGGAAGAGTGAATGGGAATGCAGGATGGAGAGGACAGCATTTTAAAGGATCTCTGTGCCTGCCACCCACTAGAATCAGCCCATGTTTTCTCACCTGCTTGGCTCTGGCAGTGGAGCCTGGGGAGCACTGGGCACGCTGGGCTGGCAGTGCCAGGGCAGCTGCACAGCAGGGCCAGGTCTAACCCATGCTGCCACACGGGACAGGCTGCAGGGCCAGAACTTCCTGCAGTCCCAAAAGGTTTGACATTTGTGTAACTTTGGTGCCCGAGGGTGCTGCCCTCACCCTCCCTGGTTCTGGAGAGGGAGTAAGAGGAGAAGAGGGTGCCTGGAGGATCCTGCCAGGAGCCTGCCTCAGCTGTGGGCAGGAGGAGAAAATCCAGCCTTGCTTTGGCTGCTTTTAAGGGTGCAAATTTGATGAAATGAACCTGGACAAATGCCTGCTTCATCTTTATCTGCTCCTCAGGGGTGTTTGCAAGGCAGCCTGAGGGCTTCTGCTACCTTCGAACATTGTATTATCAATTACCCTAATTAGACCTTGGCACCTGCTTGACACCAAGTATTTTTCATTAATTTTTAACCCTTTTTATGCCAGAGAAGCCAATACTCAGAGAAGCTTTCCCCTAGAACACAGCAAAAGAGGAGGAAAAAAAAAAAGCAAGGCAAAAGCAAGCAAGGTTAATGCCAGTTTGATTGGTGGCTGGCTGAGGAGGCTGAAGGTTGTTCTCCATCAGCGCCTGCACAGTGAGGATCTGTGCTTGCATGGCTGCTGTTAAGTACCAGGGAGGTGGTCAGGCCCTCACCTTGTGGATTTAATCACTTCTGTGCCTCAGTGCCACACTGGGCCTTGGCAGCCACATCTCCTTCCCTCACTCAGCATCTCCCCAGCTTAATATCACTTTGAGAATGAAAGCAGCACAGATAAGCAGGTAACCATGAGCTTGAATTTGTTTTCCAGAAGTATGTAGACAGCCAGCTTCAATCATGCAAGTGTTGGTGTGTCTTTGAAACAAAAGGGGCAGCAACATTGTCAAAGGAAGCTCATTTTGAGGTAGCTAATTGTGACAGTAAGACCAATTTATCCATAATAATTTCAGGAGCAGTTATCGTGGTGGTGCTGTGCCGCCTCCCCCTCATTAATGGGTTTATCTGACCAAGCCCACCATGCCTGGGAGGGATTATCATCCCTGCTGGCAGATGAGGAGGGAAGGCACCATCACACACTGCAGCCACAGCCAGGCAGGAAGGGAAGACCTGGCAGCCTTGACTCAGCTGCAGGAATCTCTCAGCGCTCTCCAGGCCAAAGACCACTTCTTCCAAGCACAACAGCTTTGCTGCCTCTCCTCAGCTGCAAACAGGAGCAGAAATGTACCTGAGATCAGCTCACAGCCGTGCACAGGGAGGAGGTGTTAGTGTTTGGGAGGGTGTTTGGTTGTGTGTGTGTGAGTTTGGAGAGCAGGAGGTGTTTGTGTTTGCTTGTGTTTGTGTGTGTGTGAGTTTGGAGAGGCTGGTGAAGGAGATTACCTCGCAGCATTGGGTTATTTTCCCTGCTCTAGATTGAAATCAGATTTTCTGCACTTTTGGAGGCCCCTGACTGTTTGTGGTGACCCTCCTGGGGGTTCTGTCTGAGAAAACCAAACGGGTCCATGCTGGAAAGCTCTGTGTGGCTGTTCCTAAAGCCCATGGATGGATGGGCTGCTTCAGAGCAGAAATCAGGAGGAGTTTTTAACACTTTCTTGAGGTGTTTGATGCCTCTGGTGTGTTGGCCATGTCGGCTGCAGAGCAAAGTCTAAACGTAAGCCCTGGCATCTTGGGAACCTCCTTCTATTTTCCGTGCTGCTGTTGTGTTGGGTGTGTGCTGCAGCCCTGGAAAGACACACAGACCTCTGGAAATGTCTGTTCAGGAAGAGGTTTTTCCACAGAAGCCATAAAACATTCATGACACCTCCATTGTGCTGTAAATCCTTAGCAGGAGTTGATAACAGTGCATGAATTTTTAATGTAACATTTATAAATGGTTATTAAAACTATCCTTAAAGTAAAGTGTCAGTTTATTTTTAATTAACTGTTGGCTATTTAAGCTGCTGATGGCCCCAGGGCAGATCAACAATCTAACAAGTTAATATTCCAGATTAACCCTGCAGTTGCTGCCTGTTTGCATGAGGAGGATGAAGATGAGTTCACAGGAACAACAACAAGTGGTTATTTCTCACTCATTGAAGAGAAATATCATCATTTCCTGGAACAGGCTTCCTTAGTGCTCAGTTTAAGAAGTTTTAGAAGCTGTGGAGGGATTTATTTCCTGAATATTGAACAGATACAGAGAGAGAGCAGAGCTGGGTGATTCTGCTTGCGGGAAAAAAAAGTATTTACGTGGTACTCTTGAGAAGAAATTTCCATTGAAATCGATGAGTTTGGATCAAACATTGCCAGTTGCACCAGCTGCAGTTTCAGGCCTCCAACACACAAAGAGCAGCAGCCCTGTGTGATTTGTGAGGACAGGCTTGGCTGCAAGTCTTGCAATTGACTGAGAAATTAAAAGTTTGGCATCATGAAACCTGTGCCTGTTTATTTAGTGAAGTATTTTTGGTAAATTTTATCCTCAATGACCAGCGTGGAAAGTATGAGGAGGAAACTGGTATTGAGTATTAATTAATTCATGTAACATACAGTTTTTAACTGACCATTTTTAAAGTCTCAAATTAATTTTTTCTGCAGCATGCAACATACGTTTTGCATTTGTCCTTGTAATTGAAATTAGTCACAGAGGTGATTTTACAGATATTATCTCTTTCTGTAATTATTGATATTGTCCGTGAGAGGTTCCTGTGGTTATCCTTTGAAAATTAAGGTCAAGCCAATACATCCCCACAAAGCAGTTTGGTTTCAGTGTTACTGACATCCTAAAAAGGATCAGTTCGTAACATTTTGCCACTTAAATGATATTTTTTAGCCCAAGTCTGCCACACAGAGTCATTTCTGGTGGCAACAAGAGCTTGCACCAGAGGAATTTGGGTTATTATTGTGCTCCAGAGTGGTGAAGTCCTGAGACATTTCTTTGCTTCTTTTGTTTTGGTTTTTTTTTTTTTTTTTTCCCAGCTCAGTTATACCCAGGGCTCTTTGTGCCAAAGGGCCAAAGTCTGTCTGGAGATGGAAACTCGTGCAGCTGAACTTTGCATTGCTGTGTCCCCTGAGGCAGCAGCGAAAGGTCGGAGATTCCAGACAGCGCTTCAGAGCTCGTTCCTCTCGGAGTCACCGGGAGCTGCACCTGGGTCACACCAGGGGAAGGTCCCAAAAGCTGGAGAGCCTGGATATCCTGTGTTTTGGCTGTGCAGTGAAACTGGGCTCTCCCTGCAGCCCCTGTTCGTGTTTGCTGCCTCTGCTGTCACCGTCTCTCCCCCTGCAGCTCTCCCAGCCTGTGCCCATTCCTGCCTCTTGAGTCCCTCAAGACAAGCAAAGTCTCTCTGAGCAAATAATTTTATTTAAAGTTACATATATTTCCAGATGGTTTTTTCCCCCCTCCTTTCCCAGGTGATCAGCCTGTGCGTTGGGAAAACATGAAATCCAGATCTTTGGAGCATGCAGAGCAGCAGGAGCGCCACAAGCAGCAACATCCTTCGGTAAATGCCGCTCAACGCAGCAGAGCTTCCTAGAGATTAAAGGAATCTTGGAAATGTCATTGCCCTGACCAAATGAGATAATTTGTATCTTCTGTCACTGGAATCAAATCCTCTCTTTTTTTCTTTTCTTTTTTTTTTTTTTTTCCCCATAATTAACTTGAGACTGTGGGAAGGTGGGAGCAAGGCTGGGGGTTGGGAAGGGAATTTCATGGCTAATCCGGCTGCTGTATGGAAATGATGGTTGGGTAATTGTGCTCTCTAAATGAACTTGACTCGATGGTTGGTGTCAGGTTTTGTTAAGTGCCCTGGGCCAATGGAGACTAATTAGGAATGCATTAAATATTAAAGCTCTCTGACATTGGGGCATTGACGGTGACAGAAGAAAAGAAATCCCATAACCTAATCTGCACCCAACAGGAGTAATTTATGTTCCCTTCTTTTAGCGAAGAAAAATCCAATTATTTGGCCTGCTGGAAAAATATCTTTAAAGGAAAAGTTAATTTAGAAGGGGGAGAAATATATATTAAAAATAATACAGGTGCTGTCAACACAGTCTGTGAGTGTCACTTCCCCTGCAGTTTTGGTTCTGTTAACAGGGAAAATATTTCCCTTTTGACGAGGCTGTTGACTAGATTTGCCATCCCAGCAGTGGAGGGCGGGAGTGGAATATTGTGTTCTCCTTCTTCTGTGACCAGGTCAGCTGGGATACAGGAAGGGATGGTCACCAGGGGATGCTCGTGGCCGGGCAGGGAGGGTGGGCAGTGCTGGTGGCCGTGCCCTGGGGATTGGGGGTGCTCCATGAGGAAGGGGAGCACTGCAGTGTGAGGGCTGCAGTGCAGCTGAGTTTGTGTAGGGCACCTCTGAGGTGAGGCTTGTCCAAACCTCTCAGAAATTCCAGCAATTAAGCTCTGTTCCCGTGTCTCTACCAGGAGCCGGCCGGCACAGCTCCACCTCCATCTCCACACTTCTCTCTACCTACCAGTTTCCAGGGCAATTTTGTCTGACCTTTAGTTAAATGTCCTGCTCTCCCAGGCAGCTCATTTCTGCTGGTCTGTCTACTTATGCAATCTAATCAAACCCAGAATGGAATATAATCAGCCTTATCCTGTAACAGTGACTTGCACAAACACCCGGCTCACTGTCTGCTGCCCTGTCTGTGCCTCTGCCTGAGCTCATCTGTCCCTCTCAGCCTGTCACTGCAGGTTTGGCCTCTTGTGGAGAGATTTGGAAGAAATTGCTGGTGGGATATCCAAACCCCCAGATGCTGTGAGGGCTGGAAAGAGCAAGGTGCCCACAGGGGAGCAAATTGTCTGATCCTGCAGCACCCTGCGATGCCGGTGGCACCTGTCCACACAAACGCGCCTGGTGCCTTTCTCCATCCTCTTATCCTCCTTTTTAGCCCATTTCCAACAAGACAGAAAAGGCCTGTTCATTTAGGAAATTATCGGAAGGCCATTTTCTAAAGGAACGTGGTTGCCACGGGTTACCAGATGCTTATCTGCCACCGGTGTGCTCCTGCCAACTGCAGCCATTACAGGGAGAGGCTAAAGAGGGAAAACTGGGACAGCTGGGAGCATCAGGGCACTCCACGGACTAGCAGGGAGTGTGTTCTTCACACATTTTCCAGTGCTTGGAGTTTCTTGTGCCATTGGCTCCAGAGTCCCTCAGCAGCCGGGGTTTGCAGCACTGAGCAGAAAGTTGGTTTGAAACTTCCTTTGCAGTGGGATCGGGGGAGAGGAGATTGGGGATGAGAAGGTGGAGTGTCTGAAGTGCCCAGAGAAAGAATGTGGGGGTTTTAATTTGGATAATTGGATTAGTCTGAAATGGTCATGGAATGTGGGAGGGAAGATCCCGCTGTACAGAGCAATGGTGCTCTGTGTCTGTGCTGCACTTTGCATTCGTGTGACGCTTCCAAGCAGGGCTGGTGCAGAGGGGAGAAAGTTCACCCAGGAGTTTTCTGGGAAGAGTGTTCCTGTTTAACACAGGCAGAGCACTAAAGGAACCCAGCCTGGGGGAGGAGGCAGAGAGGACTTGGACAGAAGGGGGCCCTGTGATAGACAAATAGTGCTCCCCTTCATCTGAGCATCTCCTGGTGTCCTCATCTGTGCAGGGATGTCCTCAGGGCATCCCTGATGCTGGGCTGTGTCCCTTCCCTGCAGCCCTTCTTGAGCTGATCAGCATTCCAGAGCTATCCATAATCCCCATTTCCCCTCAATCCTGGCACAAGCCTACCCCTTTGCTCCATATCTTCAACCCTGTGGGTCCCCAAATCTTTTTTTCTCCATGGTCTATCCCAACCATGGGAATTTCTGAGCCCCCTTGGTCCTGCAGCTCTCCTTCCCTGCTGCAATCTCAGCCTCTCCATCAGCACAGTGAGAGCACTTTGCTACTACAATAATGAGCACGAAAGAAGCTAAAAACAATATTTTACATTTCAAATAACTCCTGACACATCCCTTGTCTTTCCCTAACGGAATGACAAGTGACTTTATCCTGAAAGAGAAGGCAGCCTCCTGGAGCTGTCTACATTGTCAGAGAAAATAATTTGTAAATTCTCTGACTACCTCTGTCACTGTTCGGCTTTTCCATCCTTTTCATTTCTCCCTCCCGCTAAAGTCCCTTCATGTGCTATTTCCCCAAGTGCTGCACTTACTTTGAATGTTTTCAGCCAAAAGCAAACTCCTTCTCATCTAAAGGTAGGAGGAAAAAATCCCTGCCTGGAATGAATTAACAACGCTGCTAGTTCTCTCTCTCTCTCTGGTCCCTGCATCTACATCGTGTGGAAGACATGAACTTTAAAAATAACCAGGTCTTTATGACTTATTTAAAGGAAAAAAAAAAAAAAAAAGAATGCTAATGAAAGAGAAAGACACACAGAAGCCCTGAAAGGAGGATTTGTTCAGGGCAAGAATAACTAAAATATTTACTAATGAGAGGGAGAAGAGAAAGTAATTTAAAAGATTTAAAATAGTTTTGTGGGGGCTTTTTTTAATTCATGCTTCTTTTCATTTTCATTACATACTTCAATATTTGCCTACCTTTCCAGCAAAAGATTTACCTCAAGTGCGTACAAATTATCTGGCATTTGGTTAAGCACAATATGTCTAATTATGGCTCTAAAGACCTGAAATATTTTCGACTTAAGCTAAAAGTCAAATTGAAAAAAAAAAAAAAAAGGAGCAAAATTAATAATCCTTTTAAAATTCATTCCCATGATCATAGTTGTACAGAACACCTCAATGCCAAAGATTAAACCAAGGGAAATATGAGAGCAGGGAGGAAAAAGAGAGAGAAAATAGAATTTCCCACATTGTGCCCTGATTTAACCTCTTCTGAAGACTTGGGAAACCTCGTGTTAAATTGTCTGTATTTGGGTGATGTCTGTCCCACACCTTCTGACTCCTGCTGTGCCAGGGAGGGTGCACCTGGCTGGGGGAGCCAAACCCTGCAAGCTCTGCACTGCTAATGAGGTTCAAACTGTGGTGATAAATATCTATTTACTGCTGCACCTCCTCATCCCTGCTTCCCCTCAACCTGAATCGCTAATGAAACTCAATTGAGCATATTAATTATTTTCCCCTGGGGGTGAGGAGAAGGAGGAGGAGCAGCACCATCTCCAGAGGGTTGCCTGTGCTCCAGCAATTCGTCTGTGGTTTAGAGGGCAGAGTGACCCATCCTCAGGAAGACACAGAGGTTGCAGGTGTGCTAATTTCCTGGAGAAGAAAGGCTCTGCCAAATAAAGAACAGATGGCTCCAGTCACCAGTTATTTATTTCTATAATTAGTTGCAAGCTGTGGTCTCAGAACTTTAAGAAATTGTGGATTTCTATGAAATTCCTTCCTGCACTGGCAGGGTGTAAGCTGGGCTGGGCTCTGGCAGTTTGCAGGCTGAGATGGGCACAAGCTGCTTTGGGCTCCTTAAAGCATGATAAAAATCTATTCTCTGGCTCATGGAGCCCGTAACAACATCAAGGACAGGTTGGTCTTGTAAAGTAGGAGAGCATTAACGTCTGATTTAAACTCAGTTCTGTTATCACCTTATGATGCTTCTTCCTCACCAGTTTAACTGTCCTGTAGTTGCGTTGCCTTGCCTTGCCCTGCCCTGCCCGGCCCGGCCCGGCCCTGCCCTGCCTTGCCCTGCCTTGCCCTGCCTTGCCTTGCCTTGCCTTCCCTTGCCTTCCCTTGCCTTGCCTTGCCTTCCCTTGCCTTCCCTTGCCTTGCCTTCCCTTCCCTTGCCTTCCCTTGCCTTCCCTTGCCTTCCCTTGCCTTCCCTTGCCTTCCCTTGCCTTCCCTTGCCTTCCCTTGCCTTCCCTTGCCTTCCCTT
>VZTJ01003506.1:0-51520 GCA_013397795.1 Orthonyx spaldingii
GTGGAGGCTGAGCGGGGAAAGCTGGACGGCATCTCCGGGCGTGGTGGCAGCCGTTGGGGTCTCTCAGCCGCTCCCCGTGCTCAGCAGAATCACAGAACCGTTAATGTTCGAAGGGACTTCTGGAGATCCAAGACACCCGGAGCAGGTGACACAGTGTTGCCCACTAAGATATCGCATTCGTACACCCCGTGCGCAACAAACCAATAATTACACACTCAGAGAGACACGGATTCATTTCAGAGTTGTGCTAGCCTTGGGTGCTCGGTGGTGTTCCACAAATCAAGCACGCCAGCTATCAAAAGTTTTTACTGTTTATACGTTTTAGCTACCGAAGGAATTTTTGTTCATTGGATACAAGTAGTTCTCTTATTAATTAGTATTCTATCTTCTGTTGATTAATGCTTCTCTTTGCTTCTCATACTAATTAGTGTACATGCTCTGACCTTCTCTTCTTTTTGGTCGGTGGGTTGGTGGTTGTGATCTGCCCCTGCTGGAATTACCTTTTACCCAGCTGGAACTGATTTCAGTCCACTTGCTGAATTGGCTTTGTTAGTGTCTTATTTACCGTGGGAGTTCTGCAAAATGTCCTTGTGGCCCGTAAATTCTGCATTCTTTGTGTCCACTGTCAGTGGCACATCCTCCTTCCCAAGCTTTGTTAACCTCTCCCTAAGCCTGAGATAATTGAAACATGTCAAGCCCTAAACATTAACAAGGCAGTTCTACCAAAAAGCATTTTTTTTCCCAGCATCTGTACATCACTTAGAGCTTGCTACCTACTGTTTCACGGATTAAATCTCCTTCCTTGTTGATTAGGCTAGAAAGTATACAGAGATCAAACATCAAAAAAAAAATCCTTTCTTAAGAAAATTTTACATAATCTACATTTTGAGACAAGATGAATGTTTTAAATTGTCTCCTGAGAGGGAGATTCCACACCCCGCCTAGGCAGCTGTTCCAGTGCTCAATGTAATGAAGTTCTTCCTTTTGCTTCATGAGGCACACGCTTCATGTTATACACGCACGCTATAAATTGCTGGGTGGAATGTTACAAATATTGTTAAAATCCAAATGCACTGGGGAGTTCCTCTGGAGGTGTGTGGTGGGTTAAGGCTCTGACAGAGAATCGCCAGAGAGAGATGAGGATTTACTCACGCTTCAGGCTTTATTTGCCTGTTCGAAGACGCCGTTAAAATTATTTCTGATTTCCATTTGCACTAAAATCACGGACTTCATCAACTCGGCCCTTGTGAGAATTTAAATTAACGTAAACACGGGGAAAAAAAGGTGGTGTCAGAAGTGGGATTCGAACCCACGCCTCCATACGGAGACCAGAACACCCAACCCCGCCGCGGGAAGGCGCGGAACGCCTTGAGTCTGGCGCCTTAGACCACTCGGCCATCCTGACACTGCGATTGCAGTCGTGCCCGGGATCCTCTTAGCGCTGTCGTCACGGCCGCACCCGCCTCTCCGTGCCCCTCAGCCCCTCACACAGAGCCCGCCTGTAGCCGGGAGGTGCCGAGGAGCTGCCGGGGAACCAACAGCCCAGCCCGACCCGGCCCGGCGCGGCCGCGGAGCTCCGCCGCAGCGAGGAGGAGCCCGGCGTTACCCACAGGCCCCCGCCGCGCCGCCACTTCCGCCGCGACCATTTTGTTCTTCACCGGCGTCAAGGGTACGCGCTCGGCTCTCATCATGTTCCCGGTGGCCAGGGCCGCGCGGAGCCTCGTCGGTAAGGACAGGGGCGGCTCTCGGGGTGTGCGGGGTTCCTCAGGGGGTCTCCCCCCGGTCTGTGCCCTCCCCTGTGCGGACTGTCCCTCACAGCCCCCGACTCGCTGTGCACCTGGAGAGGGTCGTGAGGGCACCTCACGGGCTGCGGGCTCTGGCGTCCTTCGCCTCCCACTTTTTTTATTTCTTTCAGCCTTTTTTATCGCCTAGTTGCTTTTTGAGCTTGCGTTCCTCTCCTTGGTGCGTTTTTCCCCTAGTACCTAAAGGTACAAGCTGACCTGGTAACCTGCGGTCACAAGGTGTAGCCAATACTCAGCCCTTAAACTCAAGGTTAAAGTTACCCCTTCAGCGGTACAGACCGTGCAGTGTCTGTTCCTCTGGACCTGGGTCACGATGTGCTTATCCCGAGCTGCGGACACCTAAAGTAAACGTATCTCGGTAGATACTGAGGCTTTTTTATGTTTAAAAAATCGCCTTGTGCAACCTCACAGAGCATGCGAGGGATGTAGTAACGTTATGCGTATCAGCATCATCTTCTCTAGACACGGCTGGGTAAAAATGCAAACCATTGACCTGACACTAAAAGGTTTTATTTTGTAATATCTTCATGTACACATCACGTTCTCATCATATGCTTTGTACACAATTACCAGGCAATCTGTCTTTTGTAGCTGTAGCTTTTATTTTTTACTGTTGTCGTCTCTTTAATAAGTGTATCTTTTATAGTCTACATTTATAATGTATGTCATATGAAGATATCGTTGTGTGTTTTTTTCTCTATTATTTATGTCGTGCCCACGGGTTACTTCCGTTTCCTTTCTCCCCACCCTCCCCATCCCTCAAAAATCCTGAGGGAATGAGGCAGGTGTTACCCACACCCGCTATCTTCAACCCCATAATTTGATGGTGAGCTTCATCATGGTGACAATGCTTATGTTGGGTACACATGCTGCCAGGATAGATATTTACATATACAAATCTAAAAATGCTAAGCACTAAACAAAATATTTTATTAGAGAAACTGGAATGCTAAAGAAAACATATTAATGAAAACGGTAACTTAGAGGATTTTTTTAACAGGAATTAGACTTGAGGAATAACTTTCTAGAGAAAAATTGAGAGAGCTGAAAAAAAATTAAAGGATTTGTGTATATCGCATGTTTTGGAGTCATTCCAGAGTTCTAAGTCCAACAGATTATTTTTTCCAGCATTTTTAGTCTTTTAACACTAACACTTGCCTCTCTGTTGGTGGGAGATGAGGAGTGTGAATGGTTTGAGGGGGTATTTGAGTTGTTTTCTGACTTTCTGACTTTTTTTGATGCTCCTCAGCTCGTAGCATCCAGCACACTGCAGTCAGACAAGCCCATCGCAAGCGTGAGCTGACCTTCCACGATAAATACGGAACCATGGTCCTCCTCGGTGGAGCTGCCACGTTCACCGCTGTCTGGGGCTACGTAAGTTGGTTCTGCCGCCACTTTCTTGTGACTCAAGCTGCAAACTTTAAAGCTGTCAATTTTGCCTGTTTGAAATAAATTCAGTGGTCAGAATTAAGGAGCTTCTTGGGTAAGTGAATAGTGATGTGATGGAGGTGAAAGTTCTGTTAGTTTCTAGCTCGATTTTTGAGTTGTTACTCAAATTTCTGCGTCAGTCTATTGCCTGATTTGAAAATGTATGAGAAGCACAAGTGTTCTCTATTATAACTTGGGATTTGTAACCTATACAGGTGCAGCTTTCAACAGCAAAATTTCTAGATGAAAGTACCGGTGTGGTGGTGGAGTTTTACATTCCAGAGTCTTTCTTCTAAAGCTGGATTATTTTGAAACAGAAAACTGAAACATTTAAATACTATTTAATATAAATATATTCCACTTGTTTAATTAGAAAATCAATGAGATGTCGTGTTCTAATACAAGAAATCTGAACTGAAAACAATAAAAATAGCCCTCTCTCAGAAGGTTTATTTGATTTCAGAGTTAGTAATCTTTGGTTTTATCCCTTTACAGGTGGTCACACAGGGTAATGTTGCGTGGGGCTTTTCACCTGTTGGCAGAGTCACTCCAAGGGAATGGAGGGAGTAACAGCCTCTGCTTGTAATGAACTGGTCTGAACTTTCACTGAGAAAATGGTCGTGTAATGGCATTTGTTCTCTGATTACCACTTGGACAGTGGCATTCCTGGTCTAATAAACATACCTAGAAACCTGTCTGGCTCTTCGAGGTTTCCTCTGTGCTCTGCTTCTGCTGAAGTGTAAGCAGTAGTGTAAAAACTCAGAATCATTTTCCACAGTCCCAGTTGTTGCTGTAAACATCGCTGGGGGATAAAGGACAAGTCCAGAACATCGTTGAGCTGTCCCTTTAGCCAGATGTGTGTGTGAATCACCCTCACTGCATTCCCACTCCTTTTACATCTGACTTGGAATGACAAAGTCGAGATCCCTTTTTCTTCCCATAGAAGGATTTTTATGTCTTGAATCATTCTGCCAGTAAGCTGCTTCTCCCTGTGACTCCTGAGAGTTGTGAAGAAATTAGATTCAGTTTTGAGTTGGAGAGGCTTCAGAGGAGCAGGCAATATCCCAGGATAAATGGGGCTTTCCTGGTGAATTCTTAGGGAATTCCAGAATGATTTGGGGTGGAAGGGACATGAAAGCCCATCTTGTTCCAACCCCGTCTCTGCATTTAACTTGTGTTTAGGGTAGAAGAGAAATGAGGTGCGAAAAGAACAGTTACCGGGTCATGCTGGTATGTGATGGTCAGAGAATCCCAGACCGGTTTGGGGTGGAAGGGACCTTAAAGCACATTTAGTTCCCATCGCGGTGCGGCAGGCGGGTTCCTGTCGCGACAGGGCCCGCGATAGCGATGGCGGCTGCGGCTCCGCCCCTCCCGCCGCCGTCACGTGACCGCCGCGTCACGTGGCGAGTGGGCGGGGCCGGGCAGGTCACGTGGCACGGCGGGGGAAGAGCCCGGGGTCCCGGGCCGGGAGCGGCGATCGGAGCCCGCGGCCGCGGTGAGTGAGGGCGGACCCCGCTCGGCGTTCCCTTCCCTTGCTTGTTTCCCTCCGTCAGGGCGACCCGGCTCGCGGCTGCCGCTCTGCCGTCGTCCGGGGCTGCTCCCGGCAGCGCGGACCCTCGGGGCGCTCCCGCTTCCCTCACGGGTGCGGACCGGGGGCGCTCCCGCCGCCTCAGGTGCGTGCGGAGCCGCCCTGGAGGCTCCCGCTCTCCCCCGTCCTGCGGGGCTGCCCCCGGCCCGTTGTCACCGTGTGTGGGCGGCTGTAGCGGGGGCCGGCTGCGTGTCCCCGGCGGGAGGGGAGCACCCGCTACCGAGAAGGGTCCGGGGCCCGAAACGGGCCCGGCTCGGCCCCTCGGTGGGGCCGTGAGGGTCCCTCACCCCGGGGGTTCGGGAGTGCCCCGGCGGCGTCTCCGTGTCCCAGAGCGGCGTTCTCTGCTCAGCCCCTTCCCGGAGCCCCCGGGTGTCCCAGCTGGGCCGGAGCCCGGCTCCCTCCGGGGCTGCTGCGGGACCGCCGGGCTGTGCTTATCAGGGAACATCCACACCTCGGGCTTGGCACGCAGCGAGTTGTCTCGCACTTGGAAAAGTCCCTCTTGCGCTCCTGTCAATGCCCAGAGAAAGTCCCTGAGGGCGTGAGTCACTGAGCTTCTGTTCCAGTTCTGAGCTGCTCGGCTCGTCCCTCCGAAGCACCTTACTTTGTGTTTATCCTTAAGTCACCTTATGCCACCCTGTGATGGCAGCACTCTGTGCACAAGCACCTTTCTCCTATTAAAAGCATAGTGTGCACATTCTAGAAAAGGGTAAATAGTTTTTTTATTATGCTTTGGGGTGAAATCTCGCAAAAATGAGCAAGAGCAACACAACTGTTGCCTGCCTGTGCTCATGTCCTGGAAATTGTACGTAAATCGTGTAAAGTTGCTTAAAATATGTGGTGCAGTCAGCAAAGATCGAGTTTCTGTACTTAAATACTTGTTGAATTGGGTGGATGTAAATAGGTGAGGGTTTGGTAGCGTGGGACTTTGTGTTACAGTGCCCTGTGTGACCACAGAGTTTGATTAGAAACTAAAAATTATAATGTATTTCCTTAGAAGAGAAAAGACCGCAAGCTTTTTTTTCTTCCCAGGTGGCAAAGCAGGGAAGCCAAAGCTGACATGATATGTGGCTTGCTGTCTTACTCTTCCTATTTTTACTGTATAATGCATTCCACTGCAGTTGTTCTGCTGAGTACTTTGAGACTAAGCTTAAGCCTGAGGAGCCCCAGCTGACCTTGGTATGCTCACATAACAAGGGGTTATAAATTATATTCTACTCATAATATTTCCTATGGTTCTTCCAAGAGAATATTCATGTTCTCCAAAAATCTGACTTGAAGAGGTCATGGAAAGCCAAGGACGAGTTAAAGGATTTGCTAAGAATTTGTCTCAAGTACTGTAAAACTCGTTAGAAATGAAACAGAAAGCTTTCAATTTGTACTTTTCTTTTCCCCATGCAGTTTGTATAGAAATAAATTCCCTGAGAGCAATTTCCATCCTCTGCTGACCAAGCAAGTCTTGTTAAAGTCTTGAGCAACATGAATTACAACCTATTTAAAGTGTCACGTAGCTGTGACATTTATTGCAGATGCTCAGTTTCTCTCTCAATGATTAAACCTCATCTATCCATGGGCCTATCATACATATCTCCATTCTAGTCACACTTTGAAATGGAGCTGTTTGCCCATGAACCCTATAAAACCTCCTTGTTCCCTGTTGGACTCATCTCCTGTGGCAGTTTTTAAGCCCAAGGATGAGATGATGCAGCTTTTTCCTTTCCTGCCCTTTGCTCTTTTCCACGGGTCCCTGCAGACACTGAGGGACAGGCACCTTTTTTCCATTTAATGTAATAAGTAATTTAGCTTTCTGCTGCCATAAAGTGAGCTAAGTAGCGCTTGGCCATTTAGAAATTAAATAAAATCTGAAGGCTGTAATTAAACCTGCAAGATTCTGTTGCTGGCATTGGTGTGATATTTGCCAAGCTGTGACCTCTTTTAATTTCAGCAGCTATAAATTCAAGGTAATTACAGATAAACTGGTGAAAACTGGAGCTGTACAGGTAACCAGAAGTATCTCCCCATCCCAGCTGTATCCCTGCTAATCCCAAAACAGGCACAAAGTGTGTCTGTGGGGCACAGAGCTTTGCTGCTCTGTGATGCCTGGATTAACCTAGATATTAGAAGCACCAAAGTGCCTTTTGTAGGGTTAAATGGGACTCTGAGTGTTTCCTGGTGTTGTAATTTCTCCCTTTTTTTTTTTTTTTTTTAGTCTTTTCCAATTTCCTTTTTTTTTTTTATATAGTTTTATGAATTACTTACCTTTAACTTCATCAAGCTTTATTTCTTCAGATATTTTACTTAGAGTGACTGATGTTAGCACATCAAAAAAATGTTTAGAGAGATGGATAAGTGTCTCAGTTACCTTGTGCTTGATCACTGTTGAATTTTCTGTAGGGAGAAATTTCTGTTGGAAGTAGAAATCACCTCTTCCTATTGCTTCATTCGCTTCGTAGATGCACTAACTGACTTCCTTCAAGAAAATGAAATTAAATACAGAGCTGGTAACTTGTAAAGGGAACTACCATTTCTTTGTATTGTCAAATCCTAAAATTCTTTACTAATTGATAGTAAAGGTGTTTTATAGATGGAGCTTTCTTTTATAGATGGATTCTTTCTTGGTTAAGAATAAAAGCGTTATTTTTTCCCTAAAATCTGTGTAATCCATAACTTAGCATCTCAGGTCTTTTCAGGACCTCAGCTTTTCTCTTTAAGAAAATACATTACAATTAAAAGGATGTGTCCATGCTAACTTGTACAAGCAATTGCTGTGGGATACATGGATTGTCACAGATATTTTGACGTCTACATCTATTTTCATGTAAACTTGGGAAAGCATTAACCCGAATGAGGAGAACTAAGACTAAATTGTTCATACTTGTGTACCTCTTGTGTGCATCTAGTCCTGATTCATTGTTGTACCAGATATTTCCAGTCTGCTTAGTCATGGACTTCCTTAATTTACAGTTGTCAGAAGGAGGAAATATGACAAATATTTTATTCAAGTTTCAGCCAAATTCTTTCTACTTTGAAGCACTTGTAAGGGAGGCAGAGCATTAGGAATGAAATGAACATGACAAGGTAGAATACAGTCTCAGATGTAAGCATGTGTTACCTTTAAATTTAACTGCATGTCCTGGGGATTTTTCAAGGGGAGGAAAAAAGGATGTGTCTGCTTAGAGTCACTGTGTATAACCCTGTACTTCCTTCTGAGAACAAGATCTCTTTGAAGCTTCAGGAGCACTGGAAGCCCAGACAGTTTAACTTTTGGAAATTTCAGCAAGGCTGTACAGAAAACAGATTGAGAAACAGCTCATTAACAATTCAGTGTTAATAATACCACATGACTGATTGAAGAGACCACTATTACTCACAAATGGCTCATTAGATTTGGACAAGCCTTATTTTTTTTAGAGAACAAAGTGTTTTTAAAATTAGTATAAAAACTGTTAGCAACTTGCAACAAAGCAAATAAAAATTCATGTTGGTTGTGTTCCCCACTAGCAGGGAACTGAGAGTGATGCTCCTGTCATAGAGATCAGGGGCATTCCTAATTGAAGGGCAGAGAACAGAAAGAAGAGCCAGTTTGGTCCACCAGATAAATTCTGTCGATGGAAGTTCTGATTTCAGTCCTAGTAATTCAGACCTTAAGGGGTTAAAAAAGAAAAATTATTCAATTTTTTTAATGGTTTTTCTTTGAATTACAGCATGTTCCGGGGAAGGTTTTTCTCTGCTGTTTGTGAAAGAACAGCAGAAGGGCAAGGAAACACACTGAGAAAATGGAGGAAACACTTTGTCCGCACAAACTGTAACAGTAATAGACGTGAAAAAAAGTTCAATGTTATTTTTACATATTTAAGCAGTTGGGTTTTTAATGCATTGGTGGGCATTTGGTAGCAGTGCTGATGGTTACTATAATCAGTACTAATTCAGTGTACTGCCAGTGTGACTGCTGCTAGTTTGACAGAGAACCTTTAACACTGTGTCCTGGTTTTTGCAAAAATGGGTATTTTTGTACTGTAGCTTGAGTCTCTTAAACCAAAGCACAGGCAGGGCAGCCAGGAGCTCAGCAGGTTTTCCCTGGCTTACAGCTGTACCCCAGCTCTCCTCCAAGGCAGCATCTTGCCACCCTTTGATTATTTTAGATAGCAGCTCACAGCCACAGTGTCCCCTTCCTTTATTTTTGTTTCCAGAGTACAGTAACAGGGCAGTTCAAGTTGGTTGTGTACCTGAAATGCTTTTAAAATCCTGTCTCTCCAAACCTTACCTGAGGGCAGATTGGTTCTGTCTGTGATGTCTCATTTTAGCTCCTCCCATCTGCCTGCCTGTGCTCACAAAGCTCCCTGTAAGTCAAGTGCTTTTTGCAACTTTAGTTGTACTTCAGGTTTGTGTGAATATTCGTGTGCCCCTGACTGTGGAGTTACAATGATCTCCTTGTGTGCTGGGTGTGGACTGAGCATTCCTTAGGGAAGAGAACTGGGGCAAGCACAGAGATCACATTTCAATAGGATGACAGGAAAGCAAGTGTTTTCTTGGGTCACTTAGTGGTTTTTAAAGTATTCTGTACCTCTGAGTGTGCAGGTCAGCCTGAGGAAGGAGCTGCTGTATGAAATTTGCTTAAAATACCCTTTTCAGCTGGTTGATAGTTCTTGGGTCGGGTGAGAGTTCCACATGTGTGAATATTCACACACAAATATTGTGTGTTTCTAATAACTCAGCTCTTGTAAGAGCAGGGGAGAAGTGAGATCTGTGATAATTCCTCAGGCAGAGCTGTCTTATTTCTGTTCTTAGCAGGGATGAGATGTATTTATTGGAAAAGTCACTATTCCCAGTTTTATACTGCTTTCACTTCTTGTTGATTAAGTTCAACATTCAGTTTTTGTGCATTAGGGAGGTAAACCTGTTTCTGTGATGAAACTTCCTTGTATTTGTACATGGTTTGTGGCACATCTCAAAGTGCAACCAGAACCCTCCAGGCCTTCTGTAGCAGGGAACAGTTTGGAAATGTCACCAAGGAGCAAGAAAAATTTATTTTACTAAACATCAATGTAATTGAGTTTTCCAAGATAAGTCCTCAGGGTAAGAAAACAAGTTAAGCTTGTGCCTCGCTTCAGCTCCACAATTAGTCATCAAATTTTCCTGCTGCTTCCATTGCTGCCAAACAGTAACTGTGATCATTTCCCTGGTCACTAAGCTCTCTGTCAATGAAAACTTGCATCACTGTTTTCAAAATATTAAGAAAAAGATCTGGAAATTTGCATATTTTGCCTCTCTCCCCCTCAGTAACTTATCAGTTTATGCATTGGGCAAAAGAAGTTCTTTGCATTAGCTGCTATTTCTACAAATTAATTTCATTTAGATTCAGCAATTTTTCTTTTCTGGGTTTGTTTTTATGAGCAAAAATAGTAATGAAACTCTTTATTTTATTGGGAAAACGAAATAGAGGAGCAGAAATTAGACCTTTCTGAATGAGGTGTGGCAGAAAGCTTGATTTCACTTCCTGGGCAAATTTCAGTATCACTTGTTTTTGTAAACATAGGGTAATAGATGAGAAAGAAGTGTGGAAAAACACAGTTATCAGCTGTACCATCCTCTTGTTTCAGCGTTCCAAGAGCTGCTCTTCCTCTCTCTCTCTCTCTCTCTCTCTTGCTTCTCCCTATAATTTAATATCTCACACCAGTGAATCACAGCTTGCTGCATGTAATTAAATGATCTCCATTGTAACCCAAATCCAATAATAGATGTCTGAAACGCTTTCCCTTTTTGAAAGTTCAGAAGAATAAATGTGTAAAGTTCTCCATTCTGCTTAGGTCTGCTCAGATTTTGACACCTACCACAGTTGAATGTGTTGAAGGATGCCGTCTGTTAAATCCTAGAATCCCAGAATGGTTTGGGCTGGAAGGGACCTGGAAGCTCCTCTCATTCCAACCCCTGCCATGGGGATGCCTTCCCCTATATGCCTGTTTTCATTTCAATCTGTGAAAATTTTAGGAGCTAATGTCTTGGTTGTTTTTAGCCACCAGCAATGAGAAGACTTGAGTAGAAATTCACGATGGAGGCAAAATCCGTGGCCATTGGCGTGGAGGGGATGACCTGCAACTCCTGTGTGCAGAGCATTGAGCAGCACCTTGGGAAGATGAATGGAGTCCATAACATCAAAGTAAGTGACACCAGCACTGTTTCCAGCAAAGCTTTCTATGAGAAACCATGATAAATTGTGCTCCAAGGGAGGAAAATAGTGTGGGAAGAGTTTATTCTCTACGTTTCTTGGCAGGCTGATGTTGGAGGTCCATTGGTGTATTTCTGCTAAATAAGAGAAGAACAGTTGCTTGCTTCACTACAGTGGAATCTAAGTCATTATCTGTTGCTCTTAATTAATTTTCTGCTTTACAATTAATTAAGTATTGTGAAGCAATGAGAAAAGAAAAGTTAAAAAAAAGGCAAGAACAAGTTTGTCCTAATTCAGACTTTCTTTGCCTGACTTGCTTTTAACTTTTTTTCTTAGCTCAGAGGAAATACCAGCATTGTTAGTCATTTTTCTGTTACAGACAAAAGATTGGGCTGTCGAATATTCCAGGGGGAGCTGATTATCCTTGCAGAGTACATAATTTTACAGTAATTTTAATAATGAAAGTAATTTAAAAGCTGGGAGATGCCTGTGAGTTTTGTGACCCAGCTTGTGGTAGAAAGAACAGTTCTAACAACAGAAAATTGAAAAGTTTATTTATTTAGTATCTATGTTCTGAAAGCATCCTGTTACATTCTGTAGCTGTTGATTTTACGCCAAAGAAAATAATATCTTCCTGGTTTTATCAAAAGTTAACTTCTCTTTTGGTGTGTATGTCTGAGGTGAACACTTCCCTTCCCAGAACTGGGCACAATTTTAATTTGGGGTGTGTATGACCATTGTCTGCAGCTGGTTTTGCAGGACCCATTGTGGTGCACTTCCCCTACAGAGCAGGCTCAGAGCAGTTCCCTTTGACCTGAAGTAGGTGTTCATGTACACACACACAAATTTTGGTGAAAAGCAGCAAAATTTACAAGACAGATCATTTTTCATCTTCCCTCAGCTGTAGAGGAGCTGTGATGTGAGTCTGTGCTCTGACAGCAGAGCCCTGGAGCTCTGAACAACCCCCTGTGCAAGGCCAGATAAATCACTGGGTGTCTGCAAGCATGAACCCAGATACAGGCTAAAAGCAGCCTGTAAAATAATACCCCCAAATAATCTGATTTCAGAATCTTCCCTTTCTCCTTATTCTAGCAAAATACATCATTTTTCAGCCTTGTCTTTTCCCAGGTAATTTCTGAGAATACACAGGTGACTTCAGACAGGAGAGGGAGATTTATACAATGTGCATCCCCAGTGTCTTTTACATAAGGAATAAAGCAAGTTTTTAAAAGGACAGCTTTGAGACTTTTGGGTTTGGGGTTTTAGGTAAATACCTTATCCCAAAGCTGAATGCTGTTTCAAAAGGTACATTGCAAAAACTTAGTCTGAGTAGAGCAGGACTCTTAAGAAATTTTAAGAGTTCATATTTAGTAATTATCCTTTTTACAGCAGCAGAGCTTCAGTCTAGCCAGATCAGTTGATTCAGAAAATTCTCTGTGAGTAGTAAAATAGGTTTTTGTTTAATGTTTATGAATTAGGTCAACAAGGGACATGAATGTTAAATGACTAATACAGGCAAACAGCTGCTTTTAGGTTATTCTGCAATGAAACCAATAAATGCCCATGTTGCTAATTCTGCAAAGGCCCATAATTGGGACAGAAATGAGGAAAGGTAGTTCTTAAAGTGATTTAACTGATATAATTTAATCATGACTCTGGTCTTTAGGTTGTGCCTTTGCCCAGAGGAAAGATAGAATTGAATTGATAATGTGTTGGGCCTCTGGCAGGCATTGCTTTTTCCTTTTGGAAACTGCAATTATTGTGTTTGATATATCATCTGTTGGGAGCAAATTAAATTGTGGATATTTGTACCATTGGATGGGAAAGATTATTACCAAATAAAGTTGTCTCTGGATCACCAAAATGTACAGAGAGAGGAAAAACAGCTTCTTTAATGTTTGTCACATATCAGGTGTCTAAAGTGAGCCTTGGTGGAGTTTGATGCAGGTTTTTCCTCACAGCAAGTTACCAGCCTGTGCCTCCACTGCCTGGAAATGCTGGGCTCCTTTCACTGCTACTTAAAGCTGTGGTTTTTTTCAAAGAGTGTTTTCTCCCATCCTTGTAGCCTGAGGGCAGTTACTCCTAACTGCATTAGAATTACTGCTAACTAATTCGGATTTCTTCTGTGGGCTGTTTTGCTCCAGGGATTGAATTGGGTTAGTCATCCTAATTCAGGTGAATTTGGCTCTGGAAGTTTCATTAAATGCGTTGGTGCTGTCTGGATGTTGCAAGTAGAAGTGGCCAGACAGACTTGTAAAGGATTCTGGAGCTGGGAGTGGGGCTGGGGTCTGTTCTTTCCAGCCCTGTCGTTGCACAGGAGAGCAGGAGGTACTCAGTGGTGCTGACTTTGAGGTGAGTGCTGGCTCTTTGAGGTGAGTAGAGAAAGATAAAGTTATACTGGACAAGTATTGCTAATATTTGCAAGTAAAAGCAGTTTCTGTCTTGGTGTAGTGTCAGTTCTCAACTCTTTGTGCTGCAGTTTGCTAAATTGCTTTGTTCATCCCCTTGAGGTCTCTCTGGAGGACAAGAACGCTGTCATCATCTACGACTCCAAGCTGCAAACTCCAGTCACTCTGCAGGAAGCCATCTGTGACATGGGATTTGATGCTACCCTGGCTGATTCAAACCCACAACCTGTTCTACCTGACACAATTTTCCTCACCCTCCCTGCCCAGGCAGCCCTCATGCCCAGGCAGGTTTGTGCCACGCTACTGAGGAACAAAGGGATCGTCGATGTGAAAGTGTCCTCTGATCAGAGAACTGCAGTGGTGACTTTCATCCCTTCCATCATCAATGGCAGGCAGATTACACAGATGGTCCCAGGAGTAGATTTAAGCATCTCTGTGCCAGAGGTAACACCAGGAACTTGGGAAGATCCCAGCTGGTCCCAGGCAAGCAGCGCTGTGCTGCGCCTCAAAGTCGAGGGGATGACCTGTCACTCCTGCACCAGCACCATCGAGGGCAGGCTTGGCAAACTGCAGGGAATTCAGAGGATTAGAGGTAAAGCCTTAGTGTGTTTTTATGTGAATTGAAGCTGGCAAATTGCAAGAAATTCAACAGATTAGAGGTACAACCGTAGTGAGTTTTTATGTAAATTGAGGTTGGCTGTGGTGTTTGTTCTCCGATGGCATTGCAGATTTTAGACGAGATGGTTGAGTGTGGCAGTGACTCTTTGTGGGAATGGGTATTTAATTATGTTTTTAATGTGGACTAGAAGTGAAGAAAGGGGCCCACATTGTGGGAGGGATGTTGCTGTTACACGTGTGACAGTGTTCAGTGGTTGTTTGGCATTTGGTAGGGAGCCTGGAGTAGTTGTGTTCCATAATTTAATTACCATTATAGAAATCTCTAATAACAGATGTCTTTTTAAAATTGTAATCAAAAATAGTTCATCTTTTCTGTCCAATCAAAATTTTGTATTGACATATATGTAATTGTACCTTAAAGGCAAGACCAGCTTACTGATGTAGTTAGCTTTGGGGTAAGTGTATTGCCATAGACCCCCCAAAACAGGTGAAATCAGTAAGTAGTGATGCCATTTGTGAAAATCCCAGGGAAAGGGCAAAAATTTGAGAAGGAGTTGAAAATTGTTGTAGTACTAGACTAAAACTGGTTGAAGAACTAAGTTGTTTGATCTTTACCAAACCAATGAACTCTCCATTCTGTTGCAGTTACATTTCTGACCATTTAAAGTGCTGGTGGAAAACTTTGACAAGATCCTGTGATGTGCTTATTATGCTTAGGGCAGTGACACACGCTTATTTTTCTTAATTTCCAGTGTCCCTGGACAATCAGGAAGCTGTTGTTGTCTACCAGCCTCCTCTAATTACAGCAGAAGAAATAAAACAGCAGATTGAAGCGGCAGGTTTCACAGCAACCTTTAAAAAGCAGCCCAGACCATTGAAGCTCAGTGGGATTGACCTGGAGAGGCTGAGGAATGCTCAGCCCAGAAGCTCTGAGGCATCACAGAGAGAGAACTCCAGCGGGACTGGCACAAAGACAGTTGTGTTCAGAGTTGAGGGGATGCACTGCAATTCCTGTGTGCTCAACATCCAGAGCACCATATCTGTGCTCCCGGCAGTGACGAGTGTCGTGGTTTCCTTAGAGAACAAATCTGCTGCTGTCACCTACAACCCCAGCTTGATTAGCATGGAGAAGCTGAGGAAAGCCATGGAGAACGTGTCTCCAGAGAGGTTCAGAGTCAGCCTTGCTGAGGAGCATGAGAACGTGGCACTTTTCCCCACGCTGGCGTCTCCGCTGAGATCTCACCCTGCTTCCAAGGATCCCAGCCAGCCCCTGACCCAGGTTGTTGTGATCAATATTGAGGGCATGACTTGCAGCTCCTGTGTGCAGTCCATCGAGGGAGTGCTGTCCCAAAAGGCAGGTGTCAAATCTGTTCATGTTTCCCTCCCAAATGGAAATGGGACTATAGAATACGACCCGCTGCAAACAAGCCCAGAAGACTTGAGGTCCTCAATAGATGATATGGGATTTGATGCATCTTTTCCAGGTAATGTGAAAGCTTTAGATTTACAAGGATTGTGCAGTTTTGTTTAGGATTTGATACCACCCATGATGAAATTTAGCAGCTGCCATACACTTTGTGCTTGCCAAGAGAAGCTTTGTATTTTCACTGCAGATGAGATCTTTAAAGATAACATGCACATCCTTTAATACATCAGATTAATTCAAATGATTGAGGTGTCTGGCAATATAAATACGTCAGATAAATGCTATTTTATGTCAGTAACTGCAGAAGTGGTTGGGTGCTCACATTTAATCCTTTTCACCCTGTTCCTACACACACACAGCATCCCCTGAATTGCTGTAAGGAGCACTGGCCTGTAGTTCCAGAGCCTTTCTCCAAGGTTAAAAACACTGATTTTGCTTATGGAACATGCACAAGTTCAGCTCTGTGCTGCAGGTAAGTCAATAAAACTGTAAAACTTAGGTTGCAATGCAGAGGTTTTGCATACAGCTACAGGAGAGGACAAAGGATGTGCAGCAGAACAAAGACAATGAGGAAAGGCAAAAGGAAAAATAGTAACAAACCAGTAAGTCAAGCAGTGGTCCACCTTTATCTTGCTTTCTTTTGCTGACTCTTAGCTGGCAGAGAGGTGGATGGATCAGATTGACAAGGTGTGTACAATTAGCAGTTTCCTTTTCAGTCCAAATGAACAGCAGTGTGTGACAACAGCTCACCCCTCACTGTTCACAGTGTCATAAGCTGCAATCTCCTTTCCAGCAAAGGCAGAGCTCCCTGTGGCCAGAGCTCAGCCCTCCCCTGAAGTACAGCTGGACTCTCACAAGCCTGAGCCACCCTCCAAAGTGCCACCAGCCCACCTTGGCAGGCAGGAGAGCAAGACCATCTCCAAGTGCTATTTGCAGGTGACAGGAATGACGTGTGCCTCGTGTGTGGCCAACATCGAGAGGAATCTGAGAAGGGAGGATGGTGAGATGTGTCAGTGTGGTCTGTTACTTTTCCAAGCATTTGTTTTGGAGAATCCATGTGGATTTTGCTGTGTTTTTGAGGGGTGGGTTGCCAGGACAGTTGTTCCTGCTCACCTCTGGTCGTTAGGGTGGGAACAGAGATAACCTTGCTGCTTTATGGATGTGCTGCCCAGACACTGCCTTTGCAAAAGCAGCAGCTGAGTGCTCCAAAGCATATAGGGATCAAACATGGGATCCTTTTGAAGGTAAAACAGCTCTTTCCTATTGGAGGGAGGTGCCCAGATGTGCAGCTGAAAGGCAGAAGCAGATGTGTGCATCAGGGAGCTGTGAGGAGGGGCAGTGTGAGTGGATTAAAGGGACACAGGTTAATTTTAGCTCTGCGAGTCAGGGCAGTGCTGTCTGTGATTATGTTTGCAGGAACAAATGGCTGCATGACTGTGTTGTAACAGAGTCATTAATGCAGAGTGTGTTTAATTATTGTAATGAACATGGATGGGTTTCAAATTAGCCTGGATTTTAATTTTTTTCATCCTAGAAAATGGATGAATCTAAATCCTCTTAGTGTCCAGTAGGATTGCACTGTTGGATCTGCCCTTTCTCATACAGGTTCTCCCTTAAAAAAAAGGCTTCTAGAAATGGTAAATGCAGATCAGAGAAATATGCAGCACTTTGTTTTAGAGGAACTTCTTTTAAGTAAAAATAGATAATTTTTCATATAGCATGGACAGAATATTTGTCATTAGAGTGTTTAAAGGCATGCTGCTCATGTGGAGTGATGCTTTCATCTGTCACACCTACACTGAGGTGCTGCTGTTGGTGTAGTTTCCGAACATGAGGAAGTTTTTCTTTATGTGCAATGTGGAAACTTTCCCAATTTCAATAAATTGTGTTGTGCCATCACATTACAATAAATGCAGGATGTTTCTTTAGCCTGATCTGCCACTCCCACACTTTGTTTCCTAGGAATACACTCGATCCTTGTTGCCCTGATGGCAGGGAAGGCAGAAGTGAGGTACAACCCTGCTGTCATTCACCCTGGAGCTATTGCAGAGCTCATCCGGGAGCTGGGCTTCGGAGCCACCGTGATGGAAAACTGCGGCGAAGGGGATGGGATCCTGGAGCTTGTTGTAAGCTGATCATTCAACCCAGCCACCCTCAGCTTTTGTTATTTTTATCTCTTGGATGTGCTTGTGTTAGTGTCCACTTCCTAGGGTTCAATCATGTAATAGAGCTTAATTTGTAACAAATGAAACGTAAGGGTACATCAGGTATGTATCACAAATTTTATCTTGTCCTCCAAACTGTTCTGGCTCACTGCTGCCACACTGAAAATGCAGAGAAATATTCCTGTGTTTTTCTGTTTGTTCTTCCTGTTGCCAGAATTTTCTTTTTGGAGGTGAGTGTAGCTCAGTGCCCCCAGCTCTGAGATTGGACAGCCAACAATGCTTTAGCAGGGCTTAATAACCTTGTCCCTGTCCTGTGCTTCCTCCAGAAGGGTTGGAGGGGGCCCTGAACAACATGATTTTGTGGGAGGCATCTCTACCCATGGCAGGGGATTGGAACTGAATGGTCTTTAAGGTCCCTTCCAGCCCAAACTATTTTTTGATTCTACAGTGCTCCCATCCTTAACTGGAAAGATTCATCTCACTGCTTCACACCCCAGGTTAAAATGCAGCATGGGCACGAGCACTTTTCCTACTTAAGGTGCATTTTCCAGGTAACCTGTGCTTTGCTAACAGGAAGGAACCTTTATGTTACAGGTGAGGGGGATGACCTGTGCCTCCTGTGTGCACAAGATAGAATCCACCCTCATGAAGACCAATGGTGTTCTGTACTGCTCGGTAGCTCTGGCAACCAACAAAGCCCACATCAAATATGACCCTGAGGCCATTGGTCCTCGAGATGTCATACAGGTGATAAAGGTGAGTTTCATGAAGGCACCAAGTCTTATAAAAAATCCATTGTCTTTTGAAGAGTTACACTCTGCAGAAACAGAAAGAAAAGCTGTTAAAGCAAAAAATAGGTCTCTATTCTTCCATCAGTTTTCTTAGTGCAGGTTTCTGCAGCTAATTTGTGTGTTCTGGCTCAAAAATGCTCTGTTACAACTTTGCCTAAGTTTTTAAAAATAAATGCTATGAAAGCCAGGTTGTAGTAGACTTGGAGATACCAGCTATAGGTTTGTAGAAAAATAAAACACATTTGTTTAAAAATAAAGTACTGTAGCAGGTGAGAGGTAAAATAAGTTTCTCAGCCTTCTCCTTCAGTTTCTCTGATTCTGTGCTTTAGGAACAACCCTTTTGGAAAGCTGCATTTTAGAATAGCATTTTATCCCAAAAAGGTTAATTTCTACATCAGATTGCTTTTCTCTCTTTGCAAGGTAACAAACAGTAGTAACAGACAACAGTAACTAAACAACAATAGCATTTTATATCAGAAATGCTAATAAAGTTAATCAAAGGTAAGACTGGCACCATCAGTAATTTGGCAGTAACTGAGCACAAAGTGTATTTTAGAACTGACAGTTCTCTTTTTTATTAGTGTGCTTTTTTTCCGTAGGATTTAGGTTTTACTACTTCCTTAGTGAAAAAGGATAGATCTGCCAGTCATCTGGATCACAAACAGGAAATCAGGCAGTAAGTATTCCTGAGCATACTCAGATTCCATAAACGTCTTTGATTCTTGTTACTCAACCATCAATTTATGATTTTTTGTGTGACTGTGCAGACTTGCTAGTTAAAATATTCTCCAGCACTTGACTGCGGTACAAGTTTTTTTTCCTTTTATTTTTTTCTCTTCTTAAATCTGAGGTGGAAAAGGTCTTTTGTGGTGAGCCTGGTTTTCTGCATCCCTGTCATGGGGCTGATGATTTACATGATGGTGATGGACAGCCAGCTCTCAGATGCTCATGCACATCACAACATGAGCAGTGAGGAGAGGGAGGCCCTCCACTCCTCCATGGTCCTGGAATACCAACTCCTACCAGGACTGTCTGTCATGAATTTCCTGTCGTTTTTACTCTGTGTCCCTGTACAGGTGAGTGGGGTTACGGCACCTCCTGGTTTGTTGGGCTTAAATGCTCCAAATGGAAGGTGATGAAGAAATTAAGTTTGGAAAGTGAATGTAATTATGCTGATGCAAAATGCTTTTGAGGTTATGTTGCCAAAATAGTTGGTTCTGGGGACTGTCAGGGGTGGGGCAGGGCAGGCTGTGGAGAGGTGCTGTGCTCCTGAGGCAGCTCCTGAATGCCACTGGGAGAGCACTGGGAATACCTGAGAGTGCTGTGGAAAGACCAAAGCTCCGGCTAGGAGCTGGGATTTTATTCAGGGAGAGAGGCAAATAAATGAAATGGCAGAGCTGCTGCTGAGTGTTAGAGATGTCTGTGTGAAATGCCATTGCAGGTGTTCGGCGGGTGGCACTTCTACATCCAGGCTTCCAGAGCCCTGAGGCACAACACCGCCAACATGGACGTGCTCGTGGTGCTGGCAACATCCATTGCCTTCCTCTACTCCTTCATCATCCTCCTGGTGGCCATGGCTGAGAGAGCCAAGGTGAACCCTGTCACCTTCTTCGACACCCCCCCGATGCTGTTCGTGTTCATCTCGCTGGGCCGCTGGCTGGAGCACGTGGCAAAGGTGAGGAAAAGAGAGGCCAAGGCACTGAGAATCACTTCAGAATGTTGTGAGCCTTGTAAAAAACACCCCATGCAAAAGCTTTGCGGGGTTCTTTTAACCTCCTGTGTTGTAAAATCATCTTTAGTAACTGAACTAATAAAGGTTTGACTTAATATCAAGTCTGTTTGCAGAAAGTGTTTTCTTAAAAGGGTAAATTGCAACACACACAGTTGTCATTTACCCAGCTTTTTTTTTCCAATAGTATAGTCAGAAAAATATGAAATTTATTATTCTAGGGTAAAACCTCAGAAGCACTGGCAAGACTAATTTCATTACAAGCTACTGAAGCTACTATTGTTACCTTGGGCCCTGATAACGTTCTTTTAAGGTATCTTGCTTTGTCATTTGCTTTTTCTGTTGTTCCTTTGTTGTTGTTAATATGCTTAATTCACACACAAATTTTACTATCCTATAGAGCTATGAAGCAAATAACTTCAGATTTGCTGGCAGATAAAAATGTTAAAATGCATAAGAATTAACACTGCTCTGCTTTGGTTTATTGGTTTATTGTTTTATTGCTGATTTATTTTTTTTTGCTGTGATAAGACAGGGGATTGTTTTAACTGGAAAGTAAATAAAATTATGATAAAATAGGCCATTTCAAAGAGCACTATGACTTTCTTGTGATGATTTTTGTATGCACTGATGCCAGCCAGTGGGGTTGTGCTTTGTGTGTAGTGCCAGCTGCTTTGCCTGGGTCACTCCACTTCCAGTCTCTTACAAAACTTTTGCACTGTTCCAGTGAGGAGCAGGTCGATGTGGAACTGGTTCAGCGAGGGGACATTGTCAAAGTGGTCCCAGGAGGCAAATTCCCCGTGGATGGCCGTGTCATTGAGGGACACTCCATGGTGGACGAGTCTCTCATCACAGGTCAGCATTTGCCTTTTCCAAGTGTAAAAATGTTTTCCTTTAAACAAATCTGCAGGCAGGAGTTGAAGCTGATGTTCTCGCTCTTGTTAGGAGTTGGCAGCTGTCACAAAGGTGCATTTCTCAGCAGTCTTGTGTCTGTTGTTGCCCTTTCCTCAGGTGAGGCCATGCCTGTGACTAAAAAGCCTGGCAGCACAGTTATTGCAGGCTCCATCAACCAGAACGGGTCCCTTCTGATCTCAGCCACCCACGTGGGAGCTGATACCACTCTTTCCCAGATTGTTAAACTCGTGGAGGAAGCCCAGACCTCAAAGGTAAGAGTATCATCAAATCTAGAACTTGGGGTTGGCTGTCTCATGTAGGCACCAGCACACCAAATCACTGGAGGGGTGGCTGAGACTGCTTGGATTTGATTGCAGCTGCATAATGAAGTGTCTTGCTGAATAAGGACTTTGATCCTGTCTACTGAGCCAAGTCTCATCCTCTTATTAAGTAAATCTGTAATTATGAAGTGTGGCAAGCCAAGTGTGCTGCAAGCAGCAGCTGTGATTGTGTCTGAAGGCACAGAAGAGAAGAAACATGATGGTGCTGAGTGATGTTTCTCCTTCCCAGGCTCCCATCCAGCAATTTGCAGACAAACTCAGTGGCTACTTTGTTCCTTTTATTGTGGCTGTCTCTGTGGTTACCCTTTTTGCCTGGATTATAATTGGGTTTGTGGATTTTGAAATAGTGGAAAAATACTTTCTGGTAAGTCAATCTCCTTAAACACCTTCTGAAATATTTAATAAACAGCATTACAATTCTATTACACTGCAGTGGTTCCTTTTCTGGATTATCCTTGCAGGCAGTTGCTGACTAGTACTGCTCTTGTTATTACAGTTTTTACATTATGTAGTTTTTATACTGTATTGCTCCTGCATTTATACTTAAAGAGAATCCATAGTAATTAATCAACTCCTGTAAGTTAGGATTAAAAAAAAAGTTAATTAAAAGAAGTAAATATTAAACATCAAAAATTTCCCACCACCCATCCCTCCTCTGTGGGAAAAAGAAGTCCCTCCTGTCAAAAGCTCCAATTCTGCATCTGGCTCTGTTAGCATAACCCGGTGCAAATTCATCTTGGCAATCAGTGGAATTCTTCTTCATGAATGAATTCATCTTCCTGAATCTTCTACAAATTCCAGAAGAGGGTCAGGATCCCAGCTTGGACTTAAGGGTTGCTTAGATCACAGGGCTTCTTATTTCAAAACCATTTCTGATTAGAATTTCTTAGTTTCCAGGAAAGCCATCTTCATATATGCTTTTCTTTTTTCTTCTCCTTACTGTATATATCTTTAGATATATAGAGTATTTTTTTAGATATATAGAGTATGTATATTTTTAGATATAGTATATATAGTGTATATATCTAGTATAGTATATATCTCTCTATATCTGGTATATATATCTTTGTTTATCTTTAATGTCTATTATATATAATATAAAATATATTCTATATTATATAATTATATAATTTATAATGTCTATTATCTATAATATATATAATATATACTAAAGATTATATATTCTCCTTAGTATATATTTAATATATATATATATCTTTAGATACGTAGAGTATTTTTTATTATAGTGCATCATTAAAGAGTTGTAGCATGTGGTGTTTTGTTTAGGAAAACATCCTATAAATAAAACAGTCGAGGGTGGATGCAGTATAGAACAGAATTTGGTTAATTAGTCGTTAATTTATTCATTCACCTTAGGTTTTGCACACTTTGCCTGTGCTTTACTTTGCTGTTAATGCTCAGCAGATACATTAAGAGATTTTTCCAATCTCCAAGGCTGTGTGTAGTCGAACGTGTTGTTCCTCCTGTTTGATTTCTTCCCTGACCAAACCCCTTCCATGCCCAGGGCTACAGCCAGAGCATCTCAGAAGCAGAGGTGGTCGTGCGCTTCGCCTTCCAGGCGTCCATCACGGTGCTGTGCATCGCCTGTCCCTGCTCCTTGGGCCTGGCCACCCCCACCGCCGTCATGGTGGGCACGGGCGTGGGCGCCCAGCACGGCATCCTCATCAAGGGCGGGGAGCCCCTGGAGATGGCACACAAGGTGAGCACGGGGGTGTCCCCAGCCTGGGGATGGTGGAATTGTGCCCTGGCTGTTGTTGGAGCAGGTGGTGGAGTGTCCTGGTGGGTCCTGTTGTGCTGGTTTAGGGTAGATTTGGAGAGGAAAGCTCCAAAGGGGGGGTCTCCTCTGGAAAGCATGCAGTGTTTTTAAGGGCATGACTTCACAAGGTGGTGGTGAGCAAAGACCTTTATTGGGCAGTGATAATTCCTTATATACTACAACACAAGTAGGAAATAACTCTACACTACAGTGTGCTCCAATTACCTATCTTGTTTCACTACATTATTTTTATGGTAACAGGTAAACAATACCTTTTAAGGTAACAAAAGGTATTTCTCACTTCTAACAGGTCCAGCAGTTCACAGGCCCACAATGCAACCTTTCCACTTCCCCTGTGACCAGGATGTTTTTTACTGGTCCTAGGGTTTCTTCTGGACCAGAGACAGAAGGATCACTTTGGCTTTCAAGGCCTGTTGCTCTGCTACTTATATCCTGTAACTGCACAATGCAGTTTTCAGCAGCTCCTCCCTCAACCAGAGGGAAAAGATTCAGGAAAGATTTCCATGGAGAAAAGTGGAAAAAAACTGTTTATTTAACAAGCAGGGTGCACACAGGCATCCAAAAAGGAAAAGAAATAATGTTAGATAATAAAACCTCTCTTTTGTGGAGAACAGACGGTGAGCTTGTACAGTCCTGCTCAACCTGGCTCCTCCTGAAGGGTCTGGGCCATGCCAGACCTCTCCAGACTGGGGGCTCTCTCCAGCAGCTCCCTGCCAACTGTCCCTCAAAGAGATGGTAGATTTGGATGGAAAAACAAGCCAAAAACAGACAAAAAAGAAGAACCTGCTGAGGATTCTCCGCAGTCCCCAAGAGAGGGGGGAAAAAAGTTCTCTCAGCCACTGCCAGCCCGAGAGAGAGGGATGCACTCCCTCCCTCCCACTGCTTAGCAACACCTGGAGGAGGGAGAGTTTAAAACACAAACTGCAGCAGTTTCTCTGGCTCAGGTTAAAGGGACAGAACTCATTTCTGAGCTTAGCAGATGTATGGAATACATAGCATAAAATACATAACATAAAATCACCCTAGGACACCCGTCCAACTCGGGACGTTCTGTGTTACATCAGGGACGCGTCGCCGCTCTGTGCTCGGGAGTTTGGCTTTTCCAAGGAACCTGTGCCTCCATGCTCGGTTCATTGACTGAAATCTTCCTGTTCTCCTGCAGGTGAAGGTGGTTGTGTTTGACAAAACAGGGACCATCACCCACGGCACCCCAGAGGTGGTGCAGGTGAAGTTCCTGGTGGAGGGGAACCACCTCCCTCGTCACAAGATGCTGGCGATTGTGGGGACAGCGGAGAGCAACAGCGAGCACCCCCTGGGAGCAGCAATCACCAAGTACTGCAAAAAGGTGAGGGGCTGCCACAACACAGCCTGCTCTGCTCCATGGCAGAGCCTCTCTGGCAGGACTTCGTCAATACCACAGGACTGTTCACACAGATTAAGTAATTGCTGCGTTTAATTGGGAAAGCTGAAAATTGTGGAGCCACATAAATCACACTGTGTTAGATACACCACTCAGATTTCAGTGATTATATTCCTCCTCTTTGTTACGCTGCCCTTTATTTTATGGGCTTTGTAATTGCATCACGCTTCTATATATTTAAAAATTTCATCAGTTTCTATCCTTTTTTTTCTAGGAGCTGAACTCAGAAACTCTTGGGACATGTACAGATTTTCAGGTAGTTCCAGGCTGTGGCATTAGTTGCAAAGTCACCAATATTGAAGCATTACTCTACAGGAAAAACAGAATGGTGGAAGAAAACAATGTTAAAAACGTGACACTTGTGAAAATTGAGGAGAATGCAGACGAGTCAGTACAGCCTGCTTTGATCATTGATGATGAACTACCAAGTAAGTTAATTCTGCGTTAGAGAATAAAATGGACAATTTCTGCTTTTGTGTCTTTAGGATCCTTAATAGTGAGGTCGCTTATTTCTGCCTTGGAGAACTGGGCTGACATCAAGGCACACATTAAATAGTTGGTCATTAGTTCATTTTGTGCTCGCACATTCCTTAGAACATTTAAATTAAATACAATTTCAAGTTGCATGTTGAATATGGGACTGGAAAATCAGACAGGAGTCGTCTGTCAGCTCTCTCTGATTTTACTTTGCTTCATCCCAAGTTACCATCTGCTAGCCAAAATTATATTTATTTGCATAACTGATTAGTTTTCACTCAAGAACAGCTCATTGTTAGATCTTTCCACTCATTTGGGCTGTTCGTAGAATTTACAAGTGCTGAGAAGGTGACTTGGTCCTTTACTGTCCTTTGACCTGTGGTTTTTGGCCCTCTGACATGGGGTAACTCCCCAGGACTGAAAAAACGTTGGTATCTCTCTTGTGAAGGACACATGAAGAGATTGGTAGGGCAGAAGGTATTGAGGAATTCTTCATTTCTGTTTGGATTCCCTGCAGTGCTGTTCCAGGGCATACAGTGGGATGAGCTGCAGGGAAGCTCCCTGCTTATCCACATGATGGTAGCATTGTGTTTTCTTCCTTCAGCTGCTGTGACCTCTCAGAAATACTCAGTTCTCATCGGGAACCGGGAGTGGATGACCAGGAATGGCCTCCTGGTGAGAAATGAGGTGGACAAAGGCATGATGGAACACGAGCGGAGAGGCCGCACGGCTGTTCTGGCAGCTGTGGATGGTGAGTCCAGGGCTGCTGCTTTGTTCAGTTTGATTGCCACTAAATATCACATCAAATGTCACATAAATAGAAATTAATAAGGAGTGATGTCATAGCAGCTACACCTGAAGCAGAGAAATGGGATGAAAAGAGATCATTGATCAGTTTTACAGCACTTTCTTATGGGAAAGGCTCTTCCTGCCAAACTTAGCTGACAGGAGAGTTGGGCATCATAATACAATGCAAAGACTTAAAAGAAAGCAAAAGGGGAGAAAGGAGAAAAAAGGAATTTTTTTTTCATTGTGGTTGGATAGTCCATGTTCTGTATTGCTTTAAACCTTGCTGCCCTGATACCTATTCTCATCCCACTTTTTACTGACAGTATAAACCGGTTATAGAACTGGACTTACTGAGGGAAGTTAGTTTTTCTAAATCAAGATCTTTATTACAAACACTTCCTCTCTGTTTTCAGGAGTGCTCTGTGGCTTGATAGCTATTGCAGATACTGTGAAGCCAGAGGCTGAGCTGGCAGTGTACACCTTGAAGAGCATGGGGTTAGAAGTTGTCCTCATGACCGGTGATAACAGCAAAACAGCTCGGTCCATCGCCTCTCAGGTGTGCTGATATCCTGTGCCTAGGGCTGGAGCTGCATTCAGCAGGAAGGGTGGTGTGGCATGTTGATAGTAATTTTAAGAAATTTGGAATAAAGAGGGAATGCAAGAAGTTTTTGAATGAAAGTAACATCAGGTGTGAATTCAGAGCTGTTTTCATATCATCAGCTGGGTTTGGTCTTTGGCTCGTGAGTGAGAATATGGATTTCACTCTTCCTGGTCACGTCATTGCAGGCAGGAGCTTTGACACTGCTGGAAAAGCTGCAGCACAGTTGTGTCCTCTCTCTCTGTTCAGGTTGGCATCACCAAAGTGTTTGCAGAGGTTCTCCCCTCGCACAAAGTGGCCAAAGTGAAGCAGCTCCAGGACGAGGGGAAGCGCGTGGCCATGGTTGGGGATGGCATCAACGACTCCCCAGCCCTGGCCATGGCCAACGTGGGAATCGCCATTGGCACGGGCACGGACGTGGCCATCGAGGCAGCTGACGTGGTTCTCATCAGGGTAAGAAATCAGAGTTAAGGGAGCTGGCAGGAGGGGTCAGAAGGCCTTGGGTGATGCAGGGATGCACAATCCCCATAAGCCAGGAGAACTGGAGCAGAGATTGTCTTCATGGTGTTTATTTAGTGCAGTGGTGATTATCCCATGAAGCAAACTTCCAGGTGTTCTGGGTACTGCACATTTTGGGGTAATTAAAGTTTGAGAGTGGGCAAAGAAGGAGAAAGTGACCTGTCCTTTGGCAAACATAAATTATATGTGGGTAACACACCACAGCACCTCCAGGGTTACAGGCACTTCTTCCTACACATCAGCAGCACCCTGACAGACTCTGGTCAGTGTTTGGAGCTGTCCCGTGAGGTGCTGTGGACGTTACTTGGATTATGAGGGATTGGAACTGACCAGAGCAGCCCCTAGAGGGCTGACTGTGATTAGCCTGTTACATCCAGAGGAGTGAGCTGTAAAACGGGACTATGCTGACACTACATGTGAGCTTTCTGTCTCTCTGACTGCTCCAATAAACATTTTAACTTGCAGGATGACCTGATGGATGTGGTAGCAAGCATAGATTTGTCCAGGAAAACCGTGAAGAGAATCCGGATCAACTTTGTCTTTGCTCTAATTTATAATCTCATTGGAGTGCCCATAGCTGCAGGTGTGTGAGTGTTCCCTGCACTAATTGGATTGGGCTCAGTGAGTAGAAGATTGCAGTGATTTACTGTTGTGTGGGAGAGTTTCCCTTGTGTTAATTTCTGGCTGTCAGTAAGGGCAGAGTTCTCTGCCTGGGGACGTTGCACTGGAATATTTGTGAGCTGTCCTCCTCCCACACTGTGGCTGCTATGGACATGCTCTGCACATCAAAATCACTTCAAGATAAAAGGTTTATTGAAAGAGCCTCGTCCTGTGAAAAAGCAGTTTTATTGCAGGGTGGGCAGGACCTGCCACCTCTGAGGTTCTAGTTGAGATAAACCACAAATCCTTATGTATTAAATATTGGTCATTTAAACTAAAATCTCATTTGCTAGCAAATTAAAAATTAGCTAAAACTAGACAGTCCATGTGAAATTCTATCTATCAATAATAATAAATGCAGTGTTCCTGCTCTGAACTTACTGCTGGTGTAATTTTCTAGGTGTCTTCCTCCCCATTGGTTTGGTTCTGCAGCCCTGGATGGGATCTGCAGCCATGGCTGCCTCCTCGGTCTCTGTTGTGCTTTCTTCTTTGCTCTTAAAGATGTGAGTAGGAACAGTCTTGTGGTTTGTAACTTGGATTTGAAGCTCTGGTCTTCTGCTTTGAGTGGCAGAAAATAAATGTGGGACTGGGAGAGATTTTGAAGGCTTTTGAAGAACAGTTCAGGCAAGTCTGTGTTAAGGAGACAGTAGTGTTTAAAAATGTCATTTCTAATGTGAAGAGATGTACAAATCAGAAGTGTTCAGAATGGGAAATTCCATGGAGGCTTTTGTGTATTTGTGACAACTCTTGTTGGTCAAATTATAAACGTCTCTGACTTGAGCACGATCCTAGAGTTTCTATCTGTATTTCAGAGTACTTCACTTCATCTCCAGAGGTATTGATATATTTTGGTTTTTCCTGCCTTAGGTACCAGAAGCCAAGTTCTGAGAAGCTGGAGTTCCGTGCCCGTGGCCAGATGAGGCACAAGAGCCCGTCAGAGATCAGTGTCCACGTGGGCATCGACGAGAGCGGGGCCGGCTCCCCGAAGCTGAGCCTGATGGATCGAATCGTCACCTACAGCAGGGCCTCCATCAACTCCCTGCTCTCCGACAAGCGCTCCGTGAACAGCGTGGTCCTCAGCGAGCCCGACAAACACTCACTGCTGGTGGGGGATTTTGGAGAAGACGATGACACAGCCCTATGAAAGACTCGCTCCTCCCAGCCCCACTGAGGCAAAATGAAAAAAACCCCAAGCTAAAACCACAACCGAAACAGCTGGCGTGAGGTCTGTGCTTGTACTGATCCTTGTGGAGGTCTTTTAGATGCATTTCTTCTTCAATGTAGTTTTTGCAGTGACTTTCCAGGTCTTTTGTGGTTTTTAATCTAGACTTACCAAAAATATCTGGTGCAGGGCTGTTGATGCTCACAAACAGGGCTGTGTTCCCATTCCGTAGAGCTTGCAGTAGAGCATTTATTTTGGCAAATTGTCAAAACACAATTAAGGAAACTAAGGAACCAGAAACTGATTTTCCAGCTTTATACCAGGCTATTTTATGCATAGTGGAGTTCAGTACTGCGTTAGAACATTGTGAATTTACATCTGCAAAATCCTGAAGGTTCTGTTTGCAGAGAGATGTGCCTTACTTCAGAACCCTCTCGCTCCCACAGCCTGCCTTCTGCCAGGAATGGTTCCTCTCAAATGGCTTTTTTTGTTGTCAACATCTGGATCCAGCTTTTCACACTCCAGGCTTCAAATCATCTCCGTGTGATCTGGGTTCCTGCACAGCAGAGAAGGGGAAGTTTGGGGTCGTACCCACACTGAGCTCTGCACACCCTGTCCCAGGACACTCCTGCCCTGAGACTGTCTGCCTGAAGCTTGTCTGGGAGGTTTGCTCATTCCCAGCCTCTCCTAAGCCACAAACTCCTGCAACACCTGAATGCAATATCAGTGTGACATGGTAATAGCCAAAGTGTTCAGCTTTAGGAAGGAGAAGGGGAGTTAGTGCTCACCACCAGAATCTACTGGCACTCCTTAAATGAACCAGGGGAGTTTTTCACTGACTGCCTTTAAAATCTTTACGGTTCAGGCTTTGCTTGTGAAGGTAAGTGTCTGTGTTCTAGGAATGGCCCAGTATCACTGCATGGGTTGATCCAAACCCCCTTTGCTTGGTCTGTGCAGACCCAGGCATTGTGAATTCAGACAGTTGTCATTTGTTGCTGAACTGAAATACCAAAATGCAGATTTTGATCATGAAATCATTAATATCAAAAATATCCTCAGTGAGAAATAGAGATGCCCATCAGGCAGCAGTTGCTGGGTTCAGTAATGTTGAATTTCATTATCAAGTGCAGTCTATGGTGTAAATGTGTACCAGTTGTGCTTGTAGAGGAGAAATACTCAGTTTGGTGTAGATAAAGAGATTCTCTCTAATGTTCTGCTTTTTAACTCAAAGCCTGATGTCAGGGCATAGATTGTGTATGTAAAAAGTCCTGAGTACACAGCTCTTGCATTTTATCTGAGGACTACCAGAAAAATCCCGTTGTGTGAGAGCAGAAGAGCTGTGCTGGGGGATGTGTTGTTAGGAAATCAGGTACCTGTATTGCAGTGAGGAGAGCAGCATCACGTGCTGCTGGTTCAAGAAACAAAATATTTCCGTAGCAGGGTTTGGGTTCTTAATATCTCTACGTGATTATAGGGTATTTCTATAAATTAGATTACAGCTGTATGTAATATGTAGTGTTGTTACATGCTGAGATACATCACTGCAAAGCCATTCCATGAGGTTTTGTGCTCAGTTTGCAGCAGCAGCAGCAGAGCTGTTCTTACAAAGCAGATTGTTACCCAAAGCTGTTTGCTCGTGTTAGGATGGGTTTTAGTGCTTCACAATCATGCAGAGATTTTAGTTGTCTGGTTTAGCCACTCTCCTTCTGGTTGTGCAGGTGAAAGGGAGGTGTTCACACATTTCTACCTGTGCTGTGGGTGGTCTCAGTCACTCCTCCAGGTGGGAGTTTCAGTGCTGGTTGGGGAGTGGATGGCATGGAAACAACACATCACCCTCCTACTGCAGGGAACAGGGAGGTGATTCAGGGCTGAATTCCTGGTTGGCAGATAAAGCAGCATGAAGGACTTGTTAAACTATTTCCAAATATATTTTTAGAGCACTTTTTAGAACCCTTCAGCCTCTTGTTGTCCAAATGCTGTGTAGGTTGAATGTTTACAGCTTTTCCTCCAACTTTTTCCCAACACAGATGTTTTTCTAGGCTTTATCATTTTCTGTGAAACTCAGTGTTTGATCCATGTACAGCAAAACGAGGCTGTTTTTCCAAACCAGGATACTTAAAAAAGTGATGAGCAGGGAATAAGGAACAGCAGCTGCTGTCTGGGAGGGATGTGGGAGCAGCTTGTAGGGACAGCCAGAGGATCAGGCTCTGGGGAGAGACAATAACTAAGCCCAAAGGGGGAGTGGGGGCAAGGTGGTTGTGATAAACTCAGATTTTTGAAAGCAGATTCTGTGTCCCGCACTCCCCAAGGATGAGGTAATGACTTCTAGGATGTTTTTCTTGTGATTAAAATATTACAAAAGGTGCTTTATGTTGAAGAACCAAAATCTTTCAGTTTGAATGTACAGTCCAAGTGGAATCAAGTGTGGGAGCCCAGTGTTTTCCCAAATGTAAATGTTTAATTATGTAAATAGATGGCTCCTGTTGGAGACAGTCTGGATTCAGAAATTTGAAGTATCACTTGGAAACACTCAGTTACAAACAATATTGTATTACTCCTTTGTCTGTTTTATTGTTTTCTGTATCTACCTATTTATAAACCTGTGCTCTATTTAATAAAAAAGTACATATACTCCAGGCTTTAAAAGTTGCTCTTTGAATCTTACCAAACTTACTGTAACTCTTAAAAGAGCTTAAAACACTTGAAATTTTATAAAAAAAAAAAAAAAAGTGAAGTTGACAGAAGCAAGAAAACACTTTTATTTATTAAAAATGACACCTTTTTGCTTAGAACTTCCAATAAATTGTTTTAAACTGCAGAATTTTTGTTACTCAGTTTTAGTGATGAAGAATGGAGAAGTGAATGCTGGTTGGAATGTTAATGTAGGGCTGTTACAGTTCTTTGAATCTCAAAACATGTTGTCTCACGTTTCCTATTCTTTTCAGACTGTGCCTCCATCATTCTAATGGCCATTATAAGCTATGTAATAAAAATGTAGCATCCAAAGGCTGTTTTAAGTCATGTTCTTTCATCTCCTTGAAATATTTGTTGCTGTCTCAACAAAAGGCCAAGGATTGGGGTTTAGGTGTAGTTCCAGCTCTGGTAGACCTGGCCTTGAGCAAATACTGAGCCTATGTGGACTGCAGGGCTGGGGCAGGTGGGTCTGGTGAAAGTTGGGAAATGTGGAATAATCTCAGGTAGGAGCATCCCTGTGTTACCAAATGGAAGAGCAGAGGCTGCTGGAGGTCACAGAGTCCAAACCTGTCCCTGCAGGGGAGCCAGAGGTGCTCACCCAGCACTGAGGTTTTTAATACCTCCACACGCTGTGGGCAGGCTTTTCAGGGGACAGTCACCCTGACAGTGAAAAAGGGGGTTTCTTGTGTTAGAATAAAATTTCCTGGTTTGGTTTGTGCCTGTTGACCCTTGTTCTGTCACTGGATGTTACCGAGCACAGGCAGGTTCAAGTTGTATCCAGGAGTTTCCAAGATGAAGAATTTTGCTTTTCCTTAAGACACAACCCTGTAATTTCATCCTCTTGGACTGTCTCAAGCCCTAGTATGGCCTATCAGGTGTGGAAACCTACACTTTTAGCTCTTCTGGTTTGGAAAATGCAGGTTTGTTGCCCAGAAATAGTAACCAAGACATTTGGGATTGTTTAATTTAGGCTTTGAGTTATTTTGGGTTAAGAGATTGCGTAAACCTTCTTTCACATGCAACTGTTTCATTTTAGCTCTGCCTGTATTAAAACAAATAAAAAGCCAAACCAAAAACTCACTAAGTAGCCAGGAGGCCCCAAATCCTGTGGACTAAGGTGTGACATAAAAATCTGCATTCATCTGCATTCATTGACTGAAGAAACGCTAAATTTAATATAAAATTAAAAATTAGTAAGACTCTCCTGAAATTCTAAAATCCTGAAACCTGCCAAGTCAATGATGTTTCCTAAGTGACAACATGAGCTGGCCCAGAGTAAATTCTGTTACAAGCCCCTGATTTCAGTTTTTCTTGAGCTCAGTTTAGTTCAGTAGAGCAGCCTCACCTCCCTTGGTGGCAGTGAGCACGTGTGACGGGTGAGCAGAGCTCTCATGTTCCATAGCACTGTTTTCTTGGGGAAAAACAAAAAGGGTAAATTGTTTGACCAAATCCAGGTTCCTTCTGCACTGGACAAAATCAGTGGAACAAGTACCAGCTTCTAGGGGTCTGATGGAAAAATGATATTGTAGATAGTGGCAGGATTCCTGTTCATTTAAAACTTGCTGTCTTTGGCACTGGAGAGACACAGTTCCTGCAGCCTGCCACAGCCAGGGTTAACACTGGAGCCTCTGCAGCTGCTGCCTCACACATCAGGTTTTCAGGCTTGATGGAATCCATTTTCCATTTTAGCAGCATGCAGTTCCTGCATGGATTTTTGAACCACTCCCTAGATGCTTTCAGTTCAGTGTGGCTGCATCATCTTTTGAGATGCTCTTTGCTTTCTTTCCCTTTTAAAGTAAGGTTTTTAGCCCACATCTCTGCAGAGCTGTATGTGACAAGCCCTTAAGGTCAGACTCTGATTCCAAATTCAGCATCTGCCTTGACAGCAGAGCTGTGCTATGGGCAATGTTAGGGGTTTTTTTCCCTTCCAGTTGACTGGACAATTTAAGTAGTAGCTGTGAGTTTGTACCATGTCTGCTCGGTCATGAAGGAAAACTGCTGACCAGGTAAGATTGGGTTGTCTGTATCCCATTAAACACATCTCTAAAATAAATTTTTTAAGGAGAGTTGGAGAGCTGTACACACACACTCAGGTGCAGGAAAACAAGACACAGAGAAGGATTCTTCAGCATTTTTCATTTAATTTCATGCGTGGACAGCCCTGACGCCCTTTGTCCCTGCAGACGCTGGGAATGAGATTGTGCAGGCACTGGCCAGGTGAGGGAGCAGCCAGGAGATGTCTGCCTTTATTCTCTTAGGATTGTGCCTGTTTTTCACCCAGCTTTTCCCACAGTTCCATATTGGATGCTGTTTACCTTTCCTACACAACCCCTGTCCTTGAATATTGACCATCTCCCACTGCAAGGAGGAGGGAACACTCAGACCTTGTGCTGCAGCCTGGTTTTCAGTGGAGGCTTAAACTGCAGCGGGTGGTTGTAAAAGCAGGAAATTTCTGCAGCCTGGGTCACGAGACACAGCTGAAGATGCAGATTATTGGTCTCCAAACCACAACCCTCCCGTTTGCCTCAGAAACAGACACCCAGTGCACCAAAGCCTGGAGTCTGCCTAGACCTGCACAGTCCTGTTCCTTTTGGCTAAATGAAGCTGGCAGGATCGTGCAGGAGAGGGCTGTGCCAGTCTAAAGTACAGCTGCTGCTTCATATTCCTAGGAATGACTTCCAGGGATGGTCACAGGTCTAACCCCAGCTCCTTGGGTTTGTCATTACCAGCCCTTTGCCCTCCTGGCTTTGCTGCACTGGTTAATTTACAAGTGCAGGGGTTGAACTGTTTGCATGGGCCTTTTTTCTTTAAATATTTGCAGTATATTCTAAATATTTCACAACAGGAGGGAAGGACAGAGAGGTGACTCAAGCGTGGAAATGAGCTTTGAATGTGTGTCTGTATTTCTTCCCCTTTCTCTGTAACTTCTTTATAAGACACAAATTCTGGTGCCTGGGCCATATCCCATCTGGAATTGTGTTCTGCCACCTCGAGTTCTCATGTGACATCCTCCCTATTCCTTTATCTCATGTTCTTCACCAAAAAAAAAAAAAGAAAAAATAGGGGAAAAAGCAAGAAGGATAAAACCAGAGAGCACCGAATGAGCTATGGCTGCACTTCTGCCAGAACAACGATCTTTATAAGCGAGCCAAGATTGCCACAGATTTCTTATCCAATACTCTCCTAACCTATGGGATGTATGTAGTGGAGTCAGTCCTATTGAGTAGAGTACTCTTGGTCATTTTTATTTATGGCTTGCTTAGTCCTTTATTGCTGAATGCCCTGTCTACCTGGGGATTCACCAGTGTCCTGCTGTCCCTTTTCCCTCAGCTGTGGCACAAGTCTGTCCTAAATTGCTGAGGGTGCTCAGGTTACTCTGTTGTGCCACCACCCACTGTGACATTCCTGCTCCACACTTTTTTACCCCTAGGAGGTGACAGGCGAGCTTTTGAAATGAAAGCCTTGTGCTAATGAATGAACCCATTTCCCAGGGAAAGCGGGAGGTGCTGCAAGGGCTGGGTTGTGGGCTGCAGCTGGGAAGCGCTTTCCTTTCTGAGTCAGCATCGAGGAATTTAACCTTTGCCTTTGGAGAGAGCAGCACAGCATGAAGAAGTACTGGAAGAAGGAAAGGGATTCATTTCAGAACAGTTAAATACTTACAGCTCCCCGATTGTATGATTTACAGCAATATATGAAAAACTACAGTGACACACACTGACAAACTGAGGGGATGTTTCCTGGTTTCTGAAATCACCACCTCACGGGTGATTTCATGTCACCTGTCAGTTTGTTCCCACTTGTGTATTTCAGCATTTATTGCTGTTGGGGCTGACACCTCTAACCTGTCTTGGAGGCCCATCCAGGCTTTCCTGAGCTTTCTGACAAGTCTTGCAGCAGGAGACTCCCACCCTCCTGCCCCAGGCTGAGTGTTTTCACCCACGTGTGAGCAGTGCATTAGTCTGGCTCTCTAGGTACATTTGTGTTTCATTTCTTGCCAGTGCATGCTCATTTGAATCACAGAATCATTTAGGTTGGAAAAGACCTCTGAGACCACTGAATCTGATTTTTGACCTATCACCACTTTACCAATGAGACCAGGGCTCTGAGTGTCACATCCAGTCGTTCCTTGAACACCTCCAGGGATGGTGACTCTACACTGTTGTGTTTAACAACCTTTGCCATGAGAAATTCTTCCTGATGCTCAGCCTGAACCTCCCCTGGCACAACTGGAGGCTGTTTCTTCTCCTCCTGTCCCTCTTCCCTGGGAGCAGAGCCTGACCCCCCCAGCTGCCCCCTCCTGTCAGGGAGTTGTGCAGAGCCAGAAGGGCCTCCCTGAGCCTCCTTTTCTCCAGGCTGAGCCCCTTTCCCACCTCCCTCAGCTGCTTCTCACATGAGTGACTCTCCAGACCCTTCCCCAGCCCTGTTGCCCTTCTCTGAACTCTCTCCAGCACCTTTCTGTCAGCAGAGAACTGATTTTGTCATCACCACTTTCTCAGCGGTGTCTGTACATTTTTGTGAGCGTGGCAAAAAAATAACCCCGTCAGCAACAGAAAGGCCTATCCTATGGGCAACAGACAAAAGACCATGAGCTCCTTTTTCACCCAGTACAGTCCATTGCACTGTGCTATTGTCACCCAGTGCACAGCCCACTGCAGCGCGTTAGAGGTTGCACGTATGTCGGGGCAGGTGATTTTTACTGCACCCACCAACCTGCTGTGAGGGCGTGGAGTGACAGGACAACAGGGAATGGCTTTGGAATGACAGAGAGCAGGGGCAGGGCTGCCTCCAGCGCGGGGGTCCCCAGCACAGAAAGGACATGGAGCAAGTCCAGAGGAGGCACCAAGATGAGCAGAGGGATGGAGCACTTCTATGAGGACAGGCTGAGAGAATTGGGATTGTTCAGCCTGGAAAAAAAAAGGCTTTACGGTCTTCCAGTACCTAAAGCGAATGTATAGAAAGGAGAAAAACAATTTACAAGAGCCCGGAGTGACAGGACAAGGGGGAATGGGTTCAGACTGAAAGACACCGGGTTTGGATGGGATATTAGGAAAAAATTCTTCCCTGTGAGAGTGATGAAGGCCTGGCACAGGGTGCCCAGAGAAGCTGTGGCTGCCCCTGGATCCCTGGCAGTGTCCACGGCCAGGATGAACGGGGTTTGGAGCAGCCTGGGACAGTGGAAGGTGTCCCTGCCCATGGCACAGGTGGAATGGGATGAGCTTTAAGGTCCCTCCCAACCCAAACCATTCCTTGATTCTATGAAACCATGCTGCTGCAAGGTGTATCCCTTCAAACAGTTGTTTTGCCCCCAGTTGTCTTGAGAAGTACTTATGTAGGTCACTTAAAAATATCCCAGGTTTTGTCTCGTCCTTTACTGTCGACGCTTAGCCTGCCCCAGGCCTAAGCCTCAGCTGTGAGGTGCCTGCCCTTCATCTGAAGGATTCCCACCAGCCGACACACGTTCGGACATCATTAAGGGGTAATTTTCCCTCGGATAAGCTGCGGAACCGTTAATTTGGTGCTCAGGGACCGGACCCCGCGCACTCCCGACGCCCTCAGGGAGCGGCGGCTGCGTGTGGGACGTGACCGGGGCCGGCGCCGCAGCCCCGCCCCCGAGGGGCGGTCCGACCGCTGACGGACAGGAGGGTCGACCAATAGGAATTCGCGGCGGAGAGCGCGGACCAATCGCTGGCGGGAGGGGCGGGGCGAGGCGGGCTGGGTGGCGGCGGCGCGGGCGGCGCTGCGGCAGAACGCGGAGGCGGCGAAGCGGAGCGGGTCGAGCGCGAGCCGAGCGAGCGTGGCCGGCAGCAAACATGTCTCTCTCCAACAAACTCACCCTGGATAAGGTGGACGTGAAGGGCAAGCGCGTCGTCATGAGGTGAGGCGTTGCGGGGGGAATGTGCGCCTCCTGGAGGCCGCCCTGCTCCATCCTCCACGCTGGGGCCGGGCCGGTGCCCCCCGGCAGCAGCCCCTTGTCCGAGCCCGACGCGTGTCGATCTGTGCGGTTTTAATTTAAAGTTTTTTCTCTCGCTGGGTGTTGGAGAGGCTCCTATATCCATCATCGAGCCGGCCCGGCTTCCCTGCGGGGGACGTGGCGGCCGGGCAGGGTGTAAATCCCGGCCCGGCTCTGCCGCGCTGGATCACCCCGCCCGCACGTGTGTCGGCCACAGGCTGCTTGAGGGGAAATCCAGCCAGCCTGCCGTGCTTTTAGTCTAGAGAACTACCCCCAAAATTTCCTTATTTTCCAGTTATTTTTTTCCTTACTGCAAATTCAAAAAGCATTGCCATAAAAAAGGTGAAGATACAGCTCTGTCCAGTTACCCAAATACCAGTAATAATTCAGCATTTTTGCAGCAGGAATCGAATTATAGAATCACACAATGGCCTAGGGTGGAAGGGACTTTAAAGCTCATCTCTTTCCACCCCCATGCCAAGGTCAGGAACACCTTTTGCTAGACCAGGTTGCTCCAAACCTCTTCCAGCCTGGCCTTGGACACTTCCAGGGATGGGGTGTCACCGGAGAGTCTCAGCACATCCTGGTCTGAAACCCAAAAATAGGCATTCATTGCTTATTTATAAAACATCAGTGCCTGAGAGCCTAGTGTTGGAATTGTTGCCGGATCCTGGGAGATAAGGGCACCAAGGTACATCGTGATATGTCCTGCTCGAAATACTCTTTTGTGGGATAGTTTGTTCAAGGTCACTGTAATGTGGTTACTACGTGTGTATTATCTGCTCTGTGAGTAGGCAGGGATAGCAAAAGTATAACTTCTCTTACCCGTAGTCTGACAGACAACTTGCTCTTTTTGTCTTCACAACCTTGTTTTGAACTAGTTCCCCTAAAAATTTGATTATCAGAAACCAGCCCATGTAGCAAGTACTGAAGAAGTTTGCTCAAGATTTCCCTGCACTTTCTTAGTCTGGTATACCCAAAGGTCTTCCTGTCTCTGTAGAAGTCTGTACCTGACTGGTTTCTTGGCCATCTGACTGGTTTTTTCCATTTCTGAGTCATGTTACAGAGAGCAGCCGTGCATTGGCAGACGATGGGCTGGGTCTGCCCGCTCGAAATCTCCGTTAATTAATGCACAAATCTACGTTTGTCATTCTGTGAGGGGCTACCCAAACACAGCAGGTGACCTGCCGGGCTCGGTGTGTCCTGGCTGCATCTCATCTCTCTGAAACGAGTCACCACGTGCTCTCAGTAGTACTAAAATCGATTCCTCTTCATTTTCTGCACGTTCGTGGTAATTTTGGCGTATTCGCATCCTGCTTAGCTTCCGGTCCTAAGTGCCGAAGCTTCAGGAAAAGTTGAGAACGGGGAGGAGAGAGGGCTCAGGGGGGCTCAGATTTCAATGGTCTGCGGGGGGAAGAAGGCTGAGCTGGGTCTTTCTTTTGTAGTTTTGATGGCTCTGTAAAGCAAACTGTTCTTTTATTCTCTCCTTTAGGATAATGGCCCCATAATGACCCTTTTCTTTGCCCCTTCTAGAACTCGACCACTGTGCTGTGGGGCTGCCAGTTCGATTTCTTTCTGCTCAGCTACTCCCGTTTTGCTGGCAGCTTTTGTCCTTCTTCCCATTTGTTTCACGTGCTGAGTGGGCTGCGGGGGGATTCATTCACGCAACTTGCTGAACTCGGATGTTCTTTAATGTATAGAACGATGAAGGATGCACGCTCTGCTCTCTGCCATTCGCTGTTCCGGCCGTGGGTGTTCCCTCCTGCAGCTCAGTGAGCGATTTCTGCCTCGCGGTTACGCAACGCAGCTTCCTGCACATGGGCACAAGGGCTGCCAGCAGAACGGGCTGGTGAAACTCCTCCCTTCCAGCCCTTCGGCTGGCACCACTAAGGAAGTTACCTCGAGATCCAAGTCAGGTCTTCCAGGGAGATGGGATAAGCCACAGCGCTCGGCTGCAGGGAGATTAGAGCTGCAGAGGACAGAAGTTAAAGCTTCCTGCTGGCCACAGTAGTCCAGCCAAGTGTTTTGGAAGCCTCATTAGAGAACACAAGGTCATTTGTCATTGTTCATTCCCTTTCCTTTGGATGCTCCTTGTTGGGGATCTGAAGTCATGTTGTTTAAAAGTAAAAAGTTCAGTCTTGGTTTATTTCCTGCTCAGCATCGCTGCTACTCTGGTCCTGAGCATTAGGATGTATTGGTGGCCCAGCTTTCCTGAGTTGTTCTAGCAGTGGTTGTTCTCCATTTGTGGTGTTATCACAAGCAGAAATGGCTGATAACACACTGATTTCAGAATGGAACTTGTGGACAGGGTAGAGCTGAACACCTAACTCTAACATTGCTTTTCTAGCCAGCACCTTTACTGGCAGGTTCCTTTGCCCATTTGTTGAATATTTAAAATTAAATAAAATAAATAATAAAATAAATTTGTTGAATATTTAATTTTGGTTCTGGTTTTGTTTTTTTTTTTTAGGGTTGACTTCAATGTTCCAATGAAGGATCACAAAATAACCAACAATCAGAGGTGAGCCGTAATTTCCATCCCAGATGGAGGCCCCAAAGTCTGCTTTGTCTCTGACTTCCCCCCAGTACCTGGAACATTACCATGATTAAGCTGTCACTGCTCATACCAGAATATTAAAGGTGTCAGAGAAAGTCCAACAATTTTTAATTACACCCCCTGCAGTTATTAGCAAACTACACTTAACTATGAGGCTGCTGCTCACTGCAGTTGCTGTGGGAAACATATGGAGAAAATCTCTTATTTCAGAGATCCTAAACTTCCTAAGTTGGCTATGACAATTTCACAGCCACATCCCTTAGGCTGTGTGTGGAAGTTGTCTCTGTTACTATCCAGAGGTCTCTGTGCCTCCTGCTTACCCTGGGGCTGTGTTAACTTGTTGTCTTTGTTAGAATAATTGTTGCAATGATTATTGTTGAAACAGTGATGCTGGATGTCTTGCCCTGCTTGTCTGCCACTTGCAGGCAGGTGTCAGTTTTGTTCACCACAATGTGCTGGCTGCTCATCATTTCTCTGTTGGTGCAGGATCACAGCCTAACCCAGCAAGCCTGGTAGTGTTCGAGTGTCTCCTGGCATTTCTTAGCTGAGCAATCAGCAGAATTTAGATTACAAAATGCATTTTAATTCCATGTCCTACATTGCTTGGAAGATAACAGTGAGATGTATGAAAACAGGCTGGAATGGAGAATTTGGTTGATGCTTTCTTAAGGAATTGTTCTGCCCAGCTCTTGTGCTCTGTTTGTTTAGTCATTTTTGAGGGACAACTCCCAGAGCTCATGTGTAAGTGGTACTAATCCTCTTGCCTGGTAAACTCTTAATTGAGTCCTTATTAATGAGTTCTTGTGTGCCATTACAGAATCAAGGCAGCTGTTCCTACCATCAAGCACTGCTTGGACCATGGGGCCAAGTCCGTGGTTCTCATGAGCCACCTGGGCCGCCCCGACGGTGTCCCCATGCCTGACAAGTTCTCCTTGGCCCCAGTAGCTGTGGAGCTGAAGGCTCTCCTGGGCAGGTAAAGTGCAAGAGCAGCCTGGTGTGCATCAGGTCCTCTGGAAAATGGCACCTGGATGTTTTCCTGTCCCCCAGGAAGTCACTGGTGAGGTTACAGTGTGTGCCTTGTGTTGGCAGGGAGGTGTTGTTCCTGAAGGATTGTGTTGGTCCTGAGGTGGAGAAGGCCTGTGCCAATCCTGCTGCTGGCTCAGTCATCCTGCTGGAGAACCTCCGATTCCACGTGGAAGAGGAAGGGAAAGGGAAGGATGCTTCAGGGAACAAGGTGAAGCTTCAAGTCTGGCTAAAACACTGATTGTGAATTTGCTCTTAAAAGGATGTCAGATGTCTTTAGTTCAGTGTGTCCCACCGTTGTGCAAAAGTTGTGAGTGGAATACAGTGAACTTCCAAGATGAAACAGCTCAAGAGAATGACAGAATCACCTACAGCCTAAGGTGGTATAGTCTGTAAAAAAATGGAAAAAGAAACAAAATAGGGCTGTGCAAGAAACTGCTGCTTGTCAGACTTCATTTTTGGATGTCTGAAATGAAAACCAGTTTGGAGATAGCTTTTTGCCACAAGGCCTATAGGAATGATGCTTCTTTTGGGTTATATGGCTAATATTTGAATGTAGTATTTAAGCATTCTGCAGCACAGGGATTATCAAACCCTCCTCTAAGCCTGTCTGCTCTTCAGGGTAGTTACCTAGAAGCAGGCTGCCTTGCACCTCTGACATTTTGTTGAAGGTCAGCAGAGTGCCTGCTTCAGACAGCTGCTTTTCTTAGCCATGGTGACCCCAGTGGCTTTACAGAGGCCTTGGCTCTGTTCAGATCCAGTGCTTGGAGGGAATGCTGACATGGAGTGGTGCCCTTTATGGGCTGACACAGGACTCCTGTAGCTTAGGAGCACAGCAGAGAGTTGGTGAGCCTGTGCACATGGCAGAGGGAAATTGAGCAAATCTGGAATTACTCACTGCTAGAACTGTGTGCTGCTGCCAGTGTGGTGGCAGGGAGCAGAGTGGGGCAAGAATTTCACTTTCTCTGGGAGGCAGTGCCTTGGCTTTGTGTGTTTCTGTAATTCCCAGATGATTTCCTGGGTGTGTGCATGTGGAAGCACACACTGCACTGAGCACAACAGGAGAGGTGCCAGTGACTGAGCTGCCTCTCCTGCCAGAGGTGAAAGCCAGGGCTATGGAAACAGTAATGCAATCCAGGGTTGCAGGTTGCTGACTGGTGCTTAAACTGTGTTTTTCCAAAGCAGATGCAGTGGTAGTGGTTCCTGCTGTCAGAGCCTCTTGTGCTCTGCTCACAGGTGGTGCTGGTTGTAACTGGAGCTCTGAGTCTCTGTAAACCAGGCAGTTTGCTGAGTGTAGGAGCAGTTGGTAGCACTGTTCTAGAATCTGTGTGGTCCCTTGGACTTGTCTCCTGCTCAAGCCACCAGAGCTGTGCTGAACCCCCTCCTGCCACCTCCTGGAGTGCCTTGCTGCCATTGTCCCTGTGGTGTCACCTCTGGGTGCTGGCAGAGGCCTCCTGTGGGGTGATGAGCTGACAGCAGGAACGCCCTGGGAGAGGGGCTGGCCTGGCTGCCAGGCTGGGCTGTTCCTCAGCAGCAAGTGGCTGTCAGCTACCTCTGAGCAGTCAAGTGAGCTCTGCTGTCTTTTCATGGTGGGAAGGAGAACTGAACTGCATAAGCCATCCTGTGAGGATTTGGTAGGATGCTTGGAGGAGGGAGGAAAAGTCTTTTAACAGAAATACACCTGTTCCTTGCTCACTATGTACTACACTTATCTCCAGTTTTGCAGTGTTGGCTGCTTTCACTGTGGCCTGTTGTAGTGTGCAGGCCTTTTATCAGACTCTGTTCATCTGTTAATCCTCAGTGCAGTTGCTCAATCAGTCCTCCAGGAGCTCATCCTTTTACCTGTGGCTCTTGGAGACCATGCTTTCTTTGTTCAGTAAGTGAGCATGAGTTTGTTCAGTCTAATCTCAGCATTGCCTTGTCTCTCCACACCCTTCCTGTGCTACCTGTGTTCACCACACAACACTGGAAATCTGTTGGAGAGAGACTGGAAGGTTTGTGGTGCTGCACTCTAGAAGTGGGAACAGTCCTCAGGCCTGCAATAGCAGTCTAGGGGAGTTTAATGTAGAACTTAAACCTTTTTGTTGCTCCTGTTGGACTAGGAAAGAGCATAGGAAGACAGTGATCCACAGATGAACTGATGAGTTCCTCCAGCTGAGCTCTCTTTGCTTTGGGTTTATGAGTCAAATTGCTGATTTTGAGCTTAGATTTAGAATCAAGTCTCAGGATACAAACTTGTCCTTCTTTCTCCTTTTAGATCAAGGCTGATCCTGCAAAAGTGGAGGCTTTCAGAGCCTCTCTTTCCAAACTGGGAGATGTCTATGTCAACGATGCTTTCGGCACTGCCCACCGAGCTCACAGGTGGGTCCCCACTTCCCTTCCAGAGGCAGAACTGCAGACCTGCCATGGAAACACACAAAGTATTGCCCCCAAGCAGTTTTAACTTCCTTCTGGGCTTATCCCACTATCACTGTGCTGTGTTTGTTCCTCAGTAGTGGATTTACTGGAGGTAGTTGTTGTCAGTGTATGCTCTTTCAAGTTTGTCTCTGGGAACAGGAGAAAGCTGAAACAAGATCTTAACACTTGCATTGACTTTTTTTAGACTTTGAAGATCTAAAAATTACTCACTTAGGGCTTGTATAAGTTGTCCTGCAATTACAACAGCCCTCTTTTCCAAAAGATGAATTGCTCCAGAGTGATTATTCTCATGGAGTGTGTTTAGATATGTGTACTTGGAAGGTGCAGTGGTCCTCTTTAAAGAAAACATCTCTGCTCTTGGCTATTCTTATGTCCCTCAGTGTTTTGTATCACTAGTTGAGATGATAAGTGTCTTGCAGATCAATATTTTTGTACAAAACCAATGTCAGAAATGAAGCATGTACAGCTGTCTTGTCAAACTAGGAAAACAAAGCCCCTGTGTGTGTTTTCATGCAGGTGGTCGCTGTTCTCATTGCTGCAGCTGACTAAAGGGTTGGCTTTGCAATGCTGTGAGACTTGGGGTGTTACAACATGTAAACTTTTCCTTTCTTCACTTTTTACTTTAATTCTGCAGCTCCATGGTAGGTGTCAACCTGCCTCAGAAGGCTGCTGGCTTCCTGATGAAGAAAGAGCTGGATTATTTTGCCAAGGCCCTAGAGAGTCCAGAGAGACCCTTCTTGGCAATTCTTGGAGGGTAAGACTCAAGAACGTTGTGAGTGTATTTCTGTAACTCCTCTAACAAATGACAAGTTGTTTTGGCTTGGTTTAAACAAGTGCTTTCCTTTCAAGTGTCCCTGCAGTTTGGATTTGTAGCTGACTCCTGAGATCTGAGATGTGGGTTAGAGCAGAGCTCACTGACCTGTCTGCTCCTGTGGTGGTACGGTCTGGCTGCTCATTGTCTCTCCTGACCTCTGACATTCCCCAGACTGAGACAGTCCCCAGCAGTTTTTTGCACGGATGAGCCAGGAGAGCAGTGAGAGCCATGTGGTGGCCCAGACATTGTCAGTGACCTTTCCTCCCCAGTTCAGGGTACAGGAGAGCTCAGGCTCAGCACTCTGTAAACTGACACGACCTCTCCTTATGCAACAGAGCCCTTCAGGGGCTCTGCTCTGCCCCAGCAACTGGTGTGCAGAGGGACTGGAAGGTGCACAACCAAGTGGCTGCTCCTGTGCAGAAATATTTAATTGCAGCCAGTTTTCATCACGTGTTTGCGCAGTCCAGCACTGCAGCTCTGCAAGGTGTATTTCATCAGGTGAATTAACTTGGCTGGGCAGTCAGGGGAAATCAGGCTCTAAAGGGCCACATGAGGTTTATATTTTAAATAGAAAAGAAGAAATGGAAGGCTGAACAATGTTCTAGTAAGTTGAATTTTAATGCTGGCCTGTGAACTTGCTAAATTCTCTTTCTGCCCATTCCCAACAACTCCTTGGATCATTCTCTAGAACAGCCTTGGCACACCACAATCACCGTGTTCATTATTCATTGTTTTTGCTTTTCTCTCTCACCAGAGCCAAAGTTCAGGATAAGATCCAGCTGATCAATAACATGCTGGATAAGGTCAATGAGATGATCATTGGTGGTGGAATGGCGTTCACCTTCCTCAAAGTGCTCAACAACATGGAGGTAAGAGGAGAAAAATTCCCTGCCTGCTCCTAGTGAAGAATGTGGTCTGAATGCCCCTTACATGTTCTGGGATTGAGCACTGGACATCTTGGCTCTCTGCAAGCATAGAGAGCACTGAGAAATTACTTGACAATCAATCCCTTTGCAAAACTCAAATTACTGCTGTGTCTCTCCCCGTGCTTTAAGAAAACAATCTTTCCAGAATTGCTCTGTGAGCAGTTTGGATGCTGATGTTCCCTTCTGCCATGACCAGGAGCTAAACAAACACCTCTCTTACTTTCCCCAAATGTTTCCTCCAGATTGGCAACTCTCTGTTTGATGAAGAGGGATCAAAAATTGTCAAGGACCTGATGGCCAAGGCAGAGAAGAATGGTGTGAAGATCACTCTGCCTGTTGACTTTGTCACTGCTGACAAATTTGATGAGAATGCACAGACTGGGGAAGCCACAGTGGCTTCAGGCATTCCTGCTGGCTGGATGGTAGGTTTGAATGGGAAAGGGACTGAAAGGAGGAGCAGTAAGGAATAGGGTGGGTAGGGCACCTCTTAAAGGAGTAGAAGGATTAATTGTGATCCTTGGCAAATGTTTGTGAGGGCAGTCAAGTTGTGTAGAGTTTGTTGGTTTAATGAAATTGAAGCCCTGTTGTTTGTTCTGAATTTTTAAGTCTAAAGTAGCTTTTGTGAGATTTGGATTAAAACAGCAAAATTCCTCTCCTACCTGCAGATCTGAATGCAGTAGAAATCCCTTTTATTTGACTGGAATTTAAGTAGGGTTGGCAAAATTTTCTAACTAAGGCTTCAAGAGTCTGAAATTGGTTTTAAAATTGACTTACTGGTGTTAGGAAGATAAATACCACACCAGACTCCACCTTCCTGCAGCAGCTGCTGCCAAATCTGTCCATGGATACAGAGAAACTCTTGTTTCATGTGTGGGGTGAGGGGGAAGCTTCTGGCTGGCCATGGGTGATTTGAGCTGGGGGTCAGCAGTGAGTATATCTGTGCCTTCTCTCACTTCCCTTAGGGCCTGGACTGTGGCCCTGAGAGTGTGAAGAAGTTTGTTGAAGTTGTGGGAAGGGCCAAGCAAATCGTGTGGAACGGTCCAGTTGGGGTCTTTGAGTGGGACAAGTTTTCCAAAGGAACCAAAGCTCTGATGGACAAAGTGGTAGAAGTAACTGGAAAAGGCTGCATCACCATTATTGGTAAGCAGTTGTGTTTGTTCTTCTTTTTCTAAATGCACAAAGGAAGCTTCTGCTGGCCAGCACTGTATTAAAAATACTGGTCAAATTCTTTTCCTCACATTCTCCTCTGTTCTGCAGTGTGGGCCTTCAGTTGGACAAAATCTGAATTTCTTGTGTGTCTCATGGATTCTGTTTGTGCTGCAGGTGGTGGAGATACAGCTACTTGCTGTGCCAAGTGGAACACTGAGGATAAAGTCAGCCATGTCAGCACAGGAGGTGGTGCCAGCCTGGAGCTGCTAGAGGGTAAATCCTCTTTTATCTTTTTTTTTTTTTNGAGTAAATTTGGAGGTCTGGGTGCTTTACTATGTGCTGGTAGTCAAGAAAGCACAGCAATAGAGGAATGTCTTTTCTATCCCACCATGTGGAGTTGGTTACATGTGGCTTTGGAGCCACAAGCTCCTCTTGCTGCTCTTCTGTAGCCCTCACAGAGGAAGAGAGGAAGGAAAATGGATTATTCTGGAAAGAGCATAATCTGCCTCTCCCAGAAAGCAAAAATTCTGGGACAGAAAACAAGAGAGTGAGCTGGCTTTTGTCACTGACCCCCCAGGACATGCCAACCAGCCTGTTTAAAATGCCCGGTTTCTGTTAGGGAAGCCTCATCAGAACAGTCGGGAATTCTTGCCAGAAGTCTCCTCTTCTGTTTGGAATTCCCTTGGTTTTGGGGAGCCCTCTAGTGCTCGCTGACAAACCTGCACGAGGGCGCTTGGAATTCAGAACGTGAGGATTGCCGGGACTCTTGTAACGAGTTACATTGTTCTCTAAACGACTTTTCGTTTCCTCTGGTAATTTGCCGTTTCCCAGTGTGTGTAAATTATCCAGTGCTGTCAACTCCTCTGGAGAGGAGAAGCTTCAATAAACTGCCTTGCAGCTGCTGTTTCCAGGAGTGAGATGGGAGACAGAGCTTTTGTCTCTGTTGCCTAGGGAGTGATGGGGAAGGGAAAGAATGCAGATGGCTCGAAGGAAACGCTGTGTGTTCAAAAGGACAAACTTGTCTAAGTTTTGGCCCAAAATATGGGTTTGTGTGTGTGATCTTTTAAATGTAACGGAAGTCTGGCTAATTAGAAAAGCTTCTGGAGATGAAAAAAGGGGGGAAAATCCCTGTAAACCCAGCACACTAGTGAGTTGTGAACAGTGTTACAATTCAGCCCTGCACAGCTTGAGCATTAGAAGGTTGTTTTTCTGAGCAAAGGCAAAACCAGAGTAGTGTCTGTTCATTATTAAAGTAGGACAAAAAGCTAAAAATGCTTTAGAAAACATTGTACTTTAATAATCTGGGCCCTTTTACTCAAAGATGAGCATATTCTTTGATTCCATCAGTTGGAAAGAGACATGTAAATGTCTCAACCTGGGTGTTTCAGTCACAGTAAAAGACTTGAGACTCGTAGGAGGCTTTTTCTCTTAATTAATTCTTAAAAATTTCCGCCACACTCCCCAGAATTCTATTTACGTGCCACTAGGGATTTAAGAGAGTATGCAACAACTCCCTAAATCCAATCAAAAATCTGTTTGCCATGAAATTTAATGGAAAAGGATGTTGGATGTTTGGATCTGGCTGTAGCAGAGACTTGGACAGAAATGTGCCATTACTGTGAGTTGAGGATTGATGGCTGGGCTGTGTTAGGAATGTCGGTGCTGACATCTGAGTGCAGCTGTGCCCTGGCTGGATTTACTGTGGAGCCAAACTCTTCCATTTTCAACCTGTAACTCCTGATTTACTTTTTAAAATTACATCTCTTTAAACACTGCAGTTGCAAGCTTAAAGCAAAGTTGTTTGAGCACGGAGAGGTTCCTAACCCTGCTGCTGTGTTTTACCTGCCCCCAGGTAAGGTTCTCCCTGGTGTGGATGCCTTGAGCAACGTGTAGAGAGCAGAGCCCCGCACCTGGTCCCGTGCACAGCCCCTGAGATCCAACCAACACTTCAGCGCTTCCGTTTTCCAGCTCTGCCAGAGGCAGATCCCAGAATGTAAACAGGAACGGGACCTCGGAGCAGGAGAGAGCAGAGAATTTTCCTGACTGCGGTTTACATGATGTGGGTTTGTCCACTGTTACCCCACTTGAATTAACGTAGTGAGTTGAAACTGTTGTTGTGAATTTAGAGTGTATATATTTATATTTTGCCTTTTCAAAGAGATTAATCCCTGCTAGACGTATATCTCAGAAAGGGGTGCACTGTCCAGCTTCCATCCTAGAGGCATTTTCATCACTTGACACGGTTCAGAAACCAGAGGGGACTCCAGTTTTTTGGAGGTTGGTTGTAATAGCTGCTGAATAAACATATTTAAAGTGCTCCCAGTTTGTATGTTGTCCTTATTTTAGATTTTTAGAATGGTCTGCATTAAAATATCTTCTAGCATCAGGAATCTGAGCTTTTTTTCCTATTTGCTCTAATTATAATATTTCCAAATCTCCTTTTACGTTTGTCCAGTGGCTCTTTAAGCACCCAGTCATCATCAAAGTGAACTTGGTTGGTAAGGAGGTAAATTGCCACAGATGTGCTGTTAAGTTAAAACTTCATAATAAAGTAAGGTGGAATTTTGAATGTGCAAGTCAAGTAAGAAAAATCCAAGTTCAACTGCTTGTCATCTAGAGAACTTGCCTCATAGCAGGCAGCTAATTTATTTAATATCAATACAGGGGAAACTTTGAAGACTCAGGCAGGTAAAAATGAAGTCACGGGCAAACAGAATTGCAGTGTGCCTCTGCTGAGGTTTGTGGTCCTAAAAGCAGTAGGAGTAGCATGGTAAAACTGCACAGCTGGACACTGAGGTTTGTGTGTGGCTCCAGCACGTGGCAGAACTGCAGGTGCTCTCAGTGAAGGGCCCAGCAAGGTGGTTCCAGTGCCTGGGGCTGGATTTCCATGTGGGCTGCCAGGTGCTGGCTCCTGTGCTGGCTGCAGGGCCCAAAGGGGAGCACAGGGAGGCTCAAAACCAAACCTGGGACTTCTCCAGCCTTGGATTCTGTCAGCGGTCCCAGCTTTGCTCTGAGGAGAGGCACTGCTCCAGCTGAACTGCTTCTGGATCTCCCTGCTGTCTCCAGGAAAAGTGAGTGGTGTGGGGCAGCCGTGGCCTGGTTTGGTTCCCAGTGACATCCCCAGCAGTGGTGCTGCCCAGGAGGTTCTGCACAGCACAAAGTGTTCAGGATGAAGTGGGGAGGGAACCCCTGAGGTAAGCAACTGCCCACAACACAGATTCTGCTTTGAAGTTAATTTCTAGATGTGAAATATTACCAAAACAAAATGAAAGCTTGTGTTATAACTGACATACTCTGCCAAATTTTACCTGGTCATGAGGGGGTGTGAATTAAAGCCCAATAATGCCGAAGTGTGGTAAAGCTGCAATGAAATGTGTACTTGTTACCATTTAAAGCTGAAAGTGACTGTTGCAAAGAAAGTAGAAATAATGCAAGTTGCTGCAGCGCTGTGGTCTCCTCCTCTTCCTCCCCTCCTTTGTAACTCTCCCAAGCATTGTCTGATGGCACATGAATGATGCACATTTTTGCTGTGCTGTGCTCATGTTTTCCAGGCAGGGGTGCAGGCCCCCGACAGCTGCAGGAACGAGGCAAAGAAAGGGGGGGGACTCGTCAGCCACAAAAAGACCATGGATTTTGGGAATCCAGTACTACAAAAACAAACATTCCACCACGTCTTGTAACAGATCCTCCTTGTCTGGCTCTGGCAAACAAGGCCTTGTGACAGCACTGCCCCTTTTTGTGTCACTCTTGTGCCCCTGTGCTGCTGGATTCCCATGGAGCAATAACAGACCTTCCCCCAGCCCTCCTTTCTGGGTGGTTGCAGTGGGAGGTTGGTGTGTGGCCACTACCTCTGCTGGCTTTTTCCTCTCTCCATCAAAAACAACACAACAAAGCTATCTGTAATCAAATACAGCAAGCAGTAATAATGCTCTGTAAACACAGATGCTCTGCTTAAAAGCATTTTTCCACCCGCCTTTGGATGTTTCCTACTCCCATCTCTAAAATGTCCTTGTGTTTCCACATGGCTTGTTTTATGTACTGTTCTGTGTTCAACACAGCAAACCTTGCACAGCAGGGCTAGAGCGATACTCAGCTTTAAATAAAAATAAATTGTAGTTGTAAATAAAAAGGGATAGAACATCTAAACATGAGACCACAGGAGCTGTACACTTGGTGACCAGCAGCTGAGTACTTCAGTGACAGAGTTTCCAGGGGCTTTCTTTAAGTTTTGACTGTTAATACTTCTTTGACAGGGTTGGCTTTGACATTTTTATTGCTTTTGTTGAGAGTCTGTCTGGGGCAAGGAATGGTCCCTGTCAGAAATATTGTGGAAGAGAGATTAGAAGCAAAGCTGTTGCAGAAAGCTCATGATGTGATGAAGGTTAATAGATAAAGCAGGTTCAGGGGGCTGATAATAAGGTGAAATAAAAAGTACAAAGCTTAAATCCTTTGGCTGCAACAACCCCCTGGAGCGCTCCAGGCTGGGACAGAGGGGCTGGAAAATGTGCAGTGGGAAAGGCCCTGGGGGTGCTGGTCAGCAGCTCCTGAACATGAGCCAGGAGTGCCCAGGTGGGCAAGAGGCCGATGGCCCCTGGCCTGTCCCAGCCATGGTGTGGCCGCAGGACCAGGGCAGTGACTGCCCCTGACTGGGCACTGGTGAGGCCACTCCTCAAATCCTGTGTCCGGTTCTGGGCTCTTCACTTCAGGAAGGACATGGAGGGGCTGCAGTGGGTCCAGGGAAGGGAACGGAGCTGGGGAAGGGTCTGAAGCACCAGGAGCAGCTGAGAGAGCTGGGAAAGGGGCTCAGCCTGGAGAAAAAGAGGCTCAGAGGGACCTGGCTCTCCATAATTCTCCGACAGGAGTGTGGGCATAGGGCTCTGCTCCCAGAGAACCAGTGATAGGACAGGGCAGGGTTCGGTTGGATGTCAGGAGGAATTTCTTCATGGGAACGGTTATTAAACATTGCGATGGGCTGCCCAGGGAGGTGGTGGAGCCCCCATCCCTGGAAGTGTCCAAGGAACGACGGGACGTGGCGCTCAGCGCTGTGGCCTGGCTGGCAAAGAGCGGGCCGGTCCCATGCCGGGCTCGATGCTCTCAGATGCTCTCTGACGCCTTTCCCTCGCGGCTGCTTCCGCGGTTGCCCCCGGCCCAGGCGCTGCCCGCCGGCGCCCGCGGCCTCCCCGCCCGTGCGGAACTACAGCTCCCGGCCGGCA
>VZTJ01003506.1:52001-62650 GCA_013397795.1 Orthonyx spaldingii
AGGCTCGGGGGCTGCTGGGGGGGTGTGGGAGCCTTCCCTGCTGCCCTGTCCGGCCCCTCCCCGGCTCCATTGTCAGGGCCAGGTAGTGCCGGGGATGTTTTCTTGCCCACAGCCTCTGTCCCAGCCGCCAGGACTGGTCCCTGCTCTGCCCTTCCCCTCCTGCCGGCCCCAGACACCCGCAGGAGCTCCCCCGCACCCGCCCCAGCTCTGAATGTGACAGAAACGTCTCCAAATGCTCCTGCTTTGATCTCTGGGAGAGCAAATCTGGAGGGTGATAGTCCCCAAAAGGGTTAAAAGCTCTGCAGCCGTGCCGTGGTTTGGCCATCCCTGGTAGGGTGTGAGGGTTGTGGATTTCATTCACAGACTGAGTCAGGCAGGCCCATGAATATTCACCGTGCCTTTTACCACATGGTCTAAGCAGCTCAAATGCCATCTGCCTCGGTTCCAGGGTACTTTTTGAGGAAAGTCAGAGCTGGAAAGCCAAATCTTCAGTGTGGAGGAGTTGTGGTGGACACAAGAACTGGGGTGGTGTTAAACAGCCACTGCTTTTCTTGGTGCTGGCACCAGCCAAGGGCTGGCTTCACATGGTGGGATAGCCCAGCACTTGCACTTTTTAGCCTCCTGGGAAGCTCTTTGGACTTCTCCCGACATCCAGAACCCAGACTCTGGTTCTGGGCATTCTCACCTGCACTCTCCCATCATGACGTGCATAAAGAAGACCTCCACTGAATTTTCAGGTTAAAATTTTCAGTGTTGCCTCTGATAAATGATTCTTAATTCAACTCCAATGCATAAAATAGAAAATTCCATTTTAGTTCATTTTTCATTTTTATTCCACTTTCTAATGACAATTTTTCATTGAGCACCTAATCACATCCTAGCATTTCTCATCAGCAAGGCTCAAGGTGCTTTACAAAAGAGGGAAAAATATGATTATTCTAATTATCCTTATTAAGGCTCAGGTTTTGGGCGGCTACTGCAGATAATATAGGCCATAAATAATTAAGAGTACAATCTAATTAGGAGAAATCCCCAGAAACTGAAGTGCCACACTGAAGAAAGCAGTGTCCAAAGGCATGGCATTGTAACCTAATCTCCCTGATCACAACAGGATCCCATTAACCCACAAATCTCCCCTCTCCTGACCTGTCTGCCCCAAGGACAGGTAACTCCACGTGCAGGATCCAAGGGAGGGAGTTTCAGTGACCAAAAGCAGCCTAGAGAGTGTTCTGTTGAAGTTCCTTGTCGTTTGAACAAAGGTTTTGTGTCTACCAAAATGTCCAGCCTGAGCTGAGCAGGGTTGGGCATAGAACTGATGGAGTTTTTTAGCAGAAATAGGGTTTGGAAATAAGAAGCATTGCTCAAACTGGAGTCCAGAAGATACAAAAAAAGGTTGTGGCCTGGATGTAGTTCATCCACAACCTAAATAGAATTCTGACCTTAAACTTTGCACTTTGTCAAATTTCATCAAAGTTGGACATGGGCTTTCCTGTTTGGGAATTTACTTTGCTTGTGCTGGACTGGCTCTGTGTATCCCAACACCTGCATGTCCTGCTGGGCTCTGGCTACATCGGGACCACTGTTTATCCACATAATTCAGCAGCAGGACGATGTGGATGAAATCCTTGTTCTCATTCCAAGTACCTGCTGTCACATCTTAGTTATTCTGTGGGAATGTTTTTGCTCCCATCTGTGGTTACCCAGTGCTCAGCAATGACCTAATTGCAACGTTCTTGTTAGGCAGAGAAATTTCTGAGTTTGGCTTTGCAGTTCACCTTCTCATTAAATAAATCTTTGCTCTGTAACACCGTCTACCATCACTTTCTGAGGGATCATGAGGCTGATGAGGGCAGTGTGTGTCTCTACAACAGCTTCTCCCACTGTACCATTGCAGTGTCTAACTCAGAGCAGGTGTACACCATATTGTCGATGAAAATTCCTGAGGCTGGTGATCTGTAGCAACTTTCTTACCACTAAAGGAACTGCACCTGTGTTAGTCTGGTGATGTGTAATTTCCTTGAAAGTTGGTGATCTGGTGGTTACCCTTCCTGGGCGAACCCAGGACATTGATATAAAAGCAGCTACAAATAAAGCTGAAAACCCCAGACTGCCTTTCTGCCTGAGCCTGACGGGGCTTAATCTTGGCCAAGGAATGCTGGTGTAATTTTCAAATGTAACTCAAAGGAATGTTGATTGCAAATTACACTGAAATGAGTCCCCAAGTCCCTTAGGGTCTTGGACAGACCTGTATCTTGATATATCTGTGCTGTAATTTCTTCATTTGTATCGTGTTAACTGTAGTTCAATCACATTGCTGGAAGTTTTGAGTAGTGAGGCATGACTGGAGCTCACAGTAATGCTGGTGGTACTGGGAGTGGGCTGCACATGGCAGAGGAGGACCTGCAGAGATGAGGAAGCTGGGAGTGCAGGTATTTTGAGCAGCAGAATGAGGGAGGGTGAGAAGGAAAAATAAAAAAGTCAGGAATAAAAATGAAACCACCACCAGGGTTGTAGGTGATGATGGGTTCCCTGAGAACATTCTCATGTGCTGCCTAGGGGAGGGAGGAGAAGACAAGAGGGTTCCTTGTGACGTTCATTTCCACACAGTGAAGCTTTTGGTTTCTGCCCTTGCACATTTGTAGAGCATTCACATCTTTCTTTCCCTTACCTCAGGAGACATTCCTGTTTCCTTTCACTTACCAGTGTTTGGAAGGAGATGAGGCACTGTTGGGCTCCCTTATTAACTTAACCCGTGGGAAGCTCCACATAAATCCCTGAATTTCCCAGTCCTGATAGAAGGAGGTGTTTGTGGAGCCGAACACAAGGTGGAGGTTCCTGCATAGGGAGGGTTTGACGCTGTCCCAGTCCTGAGCTTGTGACTCTTCATCCTGCCTTGCTTTGAAGTCTGAAGCTCAGGAGTCTGCATTCATGATCAAGGGGCAGAGCTGAATATGGAATTCCTATGGCACGAAGGTAAAGGTGTGGGCAGGAATGTGGGAAGAGAATATTTAAGAGCAGTCTGGCATGTGTAGTTAATAATATTAAAAAAGTAATCATGTTAATTTCCTATAGGCGCTCAAGTTCTCGAGGCTTTGAGCATCTTCTCATCCTTGTCTCTGGCTGGTCTCTGGCTGGATCCTGTCATGTACACAATATTCAATTCCTGGAAAAGTAGGAAACTTCAGGTTTGAAAACTCCTGTCCTTCTCTACAGTGGGAAACTTGCTCTGCCCCCTTAGGCAGGAATGTCTGTTCCTCATGCAGTGTTTCAGAGCTGTGCTTGGCATTTGGCTGTCACTCTGTCCCACTCTGCCAAGTGTCAGTGATCCCTGAATGCTTAAAAAGTTCCTTGGGACTCTCAGCAGATGTGAAGCTCTTCTAAATTTGAGGTTTGTCAGGAGCAGAATGCATTAGAACAATTATTTCTGACTTTGACTTACGACTGCGTTAAAACTCACTTATTTTTACCACAGTGTGTGTTCTTTTTAGGGCTCTGAGCTGTTTCTCTAATTCAAGAGCTGTTCTTTGCAAGTTTTACTTCATAAATGAAAATAGTCAAAAGGGCTGTGTATCTTGCTACATAATATACAGATATCTACTGTGTATGAAGTCTCGTGTATTTTTTCTGTGAACACTGGATTTCTTTATGTATTTAATACCCCAGTGTAAATGAATATTTATGGAGGTGTCTGAGGTCTTTAGGTCAGCTGTGTCAGGTAAAATTTTGACCCAAATCCCAGGAGAAAAACCCCATCTCTGACATTTCATTCCCTTCTCGTCCCCAGGGAATTAAAAAGACAAAATATTTCAGGCCGTTCAATGTGCACTGAGCTTTAGTTCGTTAGCTTAGGAGTAGGTTGTCTTTCCTCAGCCACATTCAAAACTGAAGAACAAAAAGCTACCTTGAAAAATGGCCTTTGGGAAGCAGATGGCAGAAGCCAAGAAACTTGAGCCCTTTGCTAATGAATACTCTGTCCTTAACATTGTCTTTTTTGTTTCCCACACTTCCATGAGCTGCACATGGATTCAATTTGGCAGTTTTTAACCCTTCTTACTGGTGCCTGGTCCGAGCACGCTTTGGGAGCTGGGACAGCTGGCACTGAGGTGCTTGGCTTTGAGTTTGTTTTTGCTGCCTGTTTGTCCCTGTGCAAGCTCTGGCTCAGGTGTGTCAGGTTATCCAGGAGACATGGCTTGGATGCATCCTGGGGAGAGGGAATCAAAGCTTTTCCAGCTTCCTGGCAAAGGGTGGAACAGAGACAGGGCTGGGAGCAGGTTTGCTTTGATGAAAACACAGCAGCATTCCCACTGTGGCTCCCGTCGCGGGAGGTGTTGGAGCTGTGCTGGGACTTTTTTAAGGAGAGCTGTTTTCCTTGGCATAGCTCAAAAATTGATGGAAAGTCAGGGTGGAGCCAAGGGATTTGGCATCATGGGAATTTCTCACACCAGCTCGTCTTTGTGTTGCAGCAGCACAGAAGTGCTTTCTGCTGAGAGAAGCATTTACATCAGATGTGTATTTGAGACAGAGAAATTTATTCCAATGAGTGATGATTGCCCAGAGTAAATGCAGTTCTTAGTAATGACTCTGTTGTTTCCAAAAGCATAACTAGCTCCTAGAGCTGTTGTTTGCCAAATTGTTAGGGATCTAATTAATCATCAGTTTAAAACAAAAATGCCATTTCGTATGAAGAACATAATGCATTCATTCCTCATTTTTCTCTCAATAACTATTGAACAAAGATCACCAGCAGAGAGTGCTGGTGCTCTTCCTGAATGTGGCAGCAGCTTCTGAAATGATTGTACAATCTAATCAGACTTTGTTCCACAATTCTATTTTTAGTTTTTCATTTACATGAAAATGAAATGTTAATCAATTACCTGTAACTTGATATCTTGCTCTCTCTAATTATCAGTCTTTTTGTCGCTTACTACAGGGGAAAGATTGTTTTTAGCAACACATCTATGTATTCATAAAAATTCTAATTGGCACTTTTTGGAGCAGTCATTTAAGAGAAATTAATCTATTTCATTTCAATATGTTTTTTGTACATAACATTTTTTTCTCCTTTCATTTCTCTTCCTTAATTTCAAGTTCAGAATAAGCTGGTTACAGCTTCTCTGGAGCAAGGGAAGAATTAGCAGAGCTCTTGCATGCATGTGGCACTCAGTGTTTCACTGAGACCATGCCTTTACATTTCCCAGGTAATGCAAGGTTGCTCCCAGCCAGAGATTGCTGTTGGCTGGGCCTCTTTCATTTCTCAGTTCTAAGTCTGCTTCTGACATCAGCATTAAAAATGAGTTGCAAGAGCTTTAAATCAAAGAGCACCCCCTCTCCCCCATCCCTGTGGTATTTATCAATACAGCTGCACCATTTTAAGGCCTGGAGGCTTTGAGGAGGTTGGGCTTTTTGGTATCAAATCAGCCATGGTTGTCCCCTCTTAGGCTTTATGGTCATTGAAATATCAGGATTAGCAGGTCTGGTTTTGCTGCAGAACCTGCCGTGCATCTTGTTCACTTGTAATTTCATACAATCTTTAGCCCTTGAGAGCAAACAAATACTGTGTTGAAGTTCAGTGCCTCCATGCCTTACTCCTACAGTTCACTCTGGTCCAAATCCACTGGAAGTTGAGGGAATCTTTCAATTAATTCCAGCAGATTTTAAAGACACGTCTCTTTTTAAAGAGACTTGAGAGGTAAGAGTGCAGAGAAGCAAGGGAGATATCAACAACCTTGATGTAGGAGAGTTGACCATATAATAGACATCAGTTAAAGGCTTACAGGTCCATCTCTGGGAGAAGAAGAGGGTCTTGGAAGGAAATCACTTTGTCCAGACTAACCCTGCTGTCCTTATTTTGCCCAAACTGCATTTAATTATAGGGCACTGGGGTGTGAATGTGTCTAGGGCACAGCTGAAACATTTATTTTTCCATAGTTGGCAGTTGTTTATCACTCTCCTGGATACTCTGCTCTCTTCTGCAAGTCTGCATAGAGAGGGGCCAAGGTTCAGCAGTTAGAATAATTCTCCTTACAGGTGGTACCTGATCAATCACCTCACGGGTGACATGTCACTGCTGACCTCTGTATTACATTTCACTGGGGTAAGCTGTTCCTTTTCTCCCCCTTCCTTGCAGGCCTTTCCTGCACCCAGAAGCCATGCTGCACTTGAGTCACAATCCGTTAGAGGTACCCCCCAGACTGACAGACTTTTAAAACTCTTCACAGGCAGCAGCATGGAAAATCTTAGATGAGCTGGGGCTGTGTTACAGTGTAAATCACAGCAGAGACAGGACACGAAGTTGCCCATGCAGAAGTTTCTGTATCAGTTGCTTCCCTCCCAGAAGTTATGTGGTGGTCCACGTTTTGTTGTGTGGAATTGGTAAAATAATACACTTGTGTAGAAAGACACAGCAGTTACTTAGTGAAGGCCAGAGGAGTAAGTAGTGTGTGACTGTTGCTGTTCGTGTGTCTTGAGAAGTAGGGTTTTTCTAGCAATTCCACGCATGTCAAGTTTGATGGCAGTAATTTCTGGTGCTGTTGGTCTGTGAATAGCTGTTGTTGCCAGCCTGGTGAATGATAACTCCTGTAATTCATGCCTCGATCTCTTGTCTGTCTGATTCTGTTGCCCTTCAGAAACTGTAGTTGCTCTCCAGCCGTCCCCTCAGGCAGGACCCGAGGGAGCCTTTCGGGCTTTGTTGCAGCTCAGGGCTGCATGTGGCAGCAACACCAGATCCTCTGCACATGACCTAAAGATGGCCATGGCCACCCTGAAGGTGCTGGGTGCTAAAATCAGGTGGTGAAACAGCAACACAAGCTGCAACACTGTATGTCCAAGCTCACTGTACATGTGGGCAGCAAAGCAGGGCCTCTGCAAGTGCAGACTGAACTCCCAGCCTGACTTTGGACCAACCACTCGACCCTCCTGTACCTTGGTGCCTTCTCCGTGCATTTGTTGTGATTTTTACAAGGTTTTGAAATCTTTTAGTCTTGTTTTGATCTGTATTCCCAAACGTGTTGGTTCACTTTCTTCCTTTTCGTCAGTGAGTATCTGGCAAACTGACCTGGAAGTGTCCAAGGCCGGGTTGGATGCAGCTTGGAGCAATTTGGGATAGTGGAAGATGTCTCTGCCCATGGCAGGGGGATGTAATGAAATGAGCTTTAGGGTCCCTTCAAACCCAAATCATTTTGGGCTTCTATGTCAAGATACACAGTCTCTTTTTAGAAATCCCTGTTCCTTGCTCCTGCTCACCTGGCAAACATCCTCAGCTCCTCTTCTTAGATTTTTTTACTATTTCTTGTATTACTGTTTACTGTAGGATCCTTATTTTGCCCAATAATGTATTTTATAGACAAAGAAACCCCCACTTTGGTGGGGATGTTTTGTCTTGCCCCAAGAGCTAAAGGCCGCTTCTGAGCCCTGCCCACGCTTTATTTTTATGTGCAAGAAGAAAAACTCTGTTAAACTGGCCCGAGATCAGAGATCCATGGAAATTAATTCAAGCTCCTCTGCACTGTGCTGAGTGGATGCTGAGCTGAGCCGTGGTGTGTCTGTACAGGAGGGATAAAATCAGCAGCTTCCTGAGCTCCAGCTGCTGCGGACAAAGGGCGGCAGAGTTACAGCCATTCCTGGAGGGAGGAACTTTAAGATGGAGGAATTTTAAAGAATGTGAAGGACAACCTCTTAAAAAATTGTAGGTGGAGCAATTCCAGGTTTTCCTAAGCCTGAGATTTCTTCTCCTGCTTTGAACTGGTTGCCGTTGTAGCGCTTATCTTTTGTGCTTTTTAGCACAACCACCGTGACCTTTGTGTGATTGCATAAATTGGCCCGAGCACGCTGGAACAGTTATTAGGAACCCCTTTCTTGTGTTGTTTCCTGAATTCCCACATTGTGGCGTGATGTGTGTATGGAAACTGCTGGCTTCCTCCACTGGCAGCCGTTCAGATGTGTGCCGGAGCTCCTGAGCCCTGCGCTGGGCGGGGAGCTGGGTGAAGGGAGGATACAGGGGGAAGAGAGTTTGGATTTCATGGATTTTAAGGAAGAGAGTTTGGATTTCATGCGGCTTTGTTCTTTTGCAGTTCCGATAGGGCTGGTATCTCCAGCTGTGTGGGCAGAACGTGAGCAGTGCTCCTGGAATCGGCAGCAGAGGAGCTGAGGTTAACACGCCTCGGGCAAGGCTCGCTGCTCCCCAGTGCCCGCATGAAGCAAGAGTTGTGCTTTCCTGATGACTCTGCCTCCTCTCTTTACTCCCATATTTTCTTTGAGCATGTGGGAGGGAGACAGGATGTGTGACTGAAGCACAGTTTATAACTCTTTCCCTCACTCTAGCTGTGCATTTTCCTCACAACGCTGCCCCACAGCATCCAGCAAATCTGGGCTTCAGTAGCTGCTTCTGCACTGCCTTTTTTCTTTCCTTTGGCGTTTCAAACGGTAAGGTTATGGGATGTTAATGAGCTGTTTACATGTGTTTCTACATTTCTTCCATGAAAACATTCCAATGAATGAATGTTGGTTATGAGGGGGAAAAAATAGATGTTTATTGAATGCTGCTTTTGGGATTTCTCTAATTTGACTTCCCGGATTTTTGTCCACGTCTTTCTTTTCAATGTTAAGAGTTGGGAACGTTGGAAAGGATTCATTTGCTCAGAGGGATTAAAAGGTAAATGGGTGAATCATGCCATCTCTCCTGATGAAGGGCAAATTTCACAGTGCAAGGATTTGACATGTGACCAGCTTTTGCACTTTCAGTTCTTTTTGGGAACTGGTGGCACCTTAGGCCCAAACCTTGCCAAATTTAGACTGCTTAGTGTGCTTCATATTTGCATGATCAGGCCTTTATGTATTAAATCAGCTGTGGACACACCGTGACAGCTGCATTCAGTTTTTTGTTTGGCTGCTTTTTGAAATTGCAAGGTAATGACCAGGAGCCAAGTGGAAGCTGTCACTGGGAGATTGTCCTGCTCGGGAGTTCAGGACAGGAATGACCTCACTGGGGGAGGATTCCAGCGCTCCGTATGCAAAAGCTGGAGGAGGAGGTGGATTGTGAGCAGGGCAGGGTGCGATTGTTTGTACACAAATAAGTGCCAACTGAAGGACCAGTTTGTTATCTCTCGGCCTTGTTTAGACTGGGGACTTGCCCTGATTACAGGGATGGAGTGAGGAGAAGTTGGTGTTGCTTAGCCCATTTCAGAACAAGAGCTTTGCTCTCTGATGCAAAGACTGGTTCCACTGCAGACCTGACTGTGTTACTGCCATTACTAATCCTTGATTAGATCTTCCAAAACAAGACTGCACTAAGTTTTTCTTTTTAGCAACAGTTTGGGATCCTTTTACAGGCTTTTGAATGGGGACACATGCGCAAAGGTGATATATTCATGCTTTGCTGTAAAGGCTGTGAAATGTTTAAAGCTAAACTGTTTTAGGAGTTGAAATTCTACAGTGTGATTCCAGGCACTAAAGCCTTCAGCAAAAGCCACCTCTGAATGTGGCCACCCTCTTTTATCATGTGGTAAAATGCTGAAACGCAGCAAAAATCATAGTTGTATTTGGGAAGGAGAACTGAAGTCTTCCATCTCTTTCCACACTGACCATTATTTCCAGCTGTGGCAGAGTAGTAGAGGTCTGTGGATATTTACTATAAGGATAGCCTGAGCCTTGGAAGATCACGTGGTGTACATTTTTGGTTTTAAGCAGAACATTATATACAGGGCTCTCCTTTAATACCCTGCCTATGTGCAGTTAGTCATGATCAATTTTGCCACGCTTTCACTTATTTTCAGCATTTGGCCAGCAAAAAGGGGGTGAATCCTGGGCTGGTGCACGTTGCTATAAACCAGTTTCGCTCCAGTGGCTTGGCAGGTTGGTTTTGAGGCCTTGGGGCTGACTCCTGTGGGTGCTGCACAGGTGCCCAGCTGTCTCCTCCTGCAGAGGAACCAGGGCTGTCCTGGGGGGCACCGGGCACAGCATCACCGGCCAGGCGAGGGAGGGGAGTGTCCTGCTGTGCTCTGCACTGGGGTGTTCTCACCCTGAATGTTTTGAGCAGTTTTGGGCACCACAACATAAAAAAGACATTAAGCTTTTAGAGACTGTCCAGAGGAGGCCACGAGGATGGGGAAGGGTCTAGATGGAAACTCCTGTGAGGAGTGGCTGAGGTCCCTTGGTGTGTTCAGTCTGGAGAAGACTGGGGGGAGACCTCATTGTGGTGTTCAGCATCCTCCCGCGGGGCAGCGTAGGGGCAGCTCCGATCCGTGCTGTCTGTGAGCAGGGACAGGACCCAGGGAAGGGCTGGAGCTGTGTCAGGGGAGGCTTAGGTTGGTATCAGGGAAAGATTCTTCCCCCAGAGGGTGCTGGGCACTGCCCAGGCTCCCCAGGGAATGGACACAGCCCCGAGGCTGCCAGAGCTCCAGGAGCGTTTGGACAGGGTGGGATCGTTGGGGTGTCTGTGCAGGGCCAGGATCCGCAGCGGCTGCTCCGCGGGGTCCGTGCGCTCGGGCCGCTCGGTGTGTCCGTGTGTCGGTGTGTCCGCACACAATAGTCGCGGGGTCCGTGTGTCTGTGTGTCGGTGTGTCCGTGTGTCCGCACACAATAGTGGCGGGGTCCGTGTGTCGGTGTGTCTGTGTGTCGGTGTGTCCGCACACAATAGCTGCGGGGTCCGTGTG